>ML807074.1:69581-121395 GCA_009831015.1 Picea engelmannii
GATGCCCCATCCCTAAGAAGGGTACTTAGGGGTCGGGTGCATTACATGGATCTTGAAGTTAAGATTGGTCATCTATCCTTGAATCATGTTTCATGAAAAAATGCCATGTTAGTAAAAGATCATCTATCCTTGAATCCTATCTCATGGAAAATTTCATGCTAGGAAATAAGAACAAATGGTTGGTTGAGTTATAGTCATGCTACAAAATAATAACACATGGGATTTATCACCATATTGAATTATTTGCTAAACCAACTTGTGTTGAATAGGAAAATAATTAACACATGCTTTCATTAAATTTATTACCTACTTCCAATTTTTTTCCTAATTCCCTATGTTAAATGTATTCCCTAGCAACCGATCACATCAATGCATCAAGGTAGATATAACATTTCATTCTTCTCACTTCATTTTGTGCATCATGGCCTTCAATAATTGAGTTCAATATCTAATTCAATGTCCATTATATACAACTCCATGTTCAATAATTGTATTCACCCTAATAATTTAGAATGCCTAATCAATGTTACCAAGGGAGAAAATTCACATCAATCACCAATATATCCTCCACACATGGCATGATTCCAAAGCACCTTACCTAAGGATACATATCAAAATATATTTATGTCCTTAAATTTTTTAAGCTATAATTAGACGTTAATTTGTTTATGTTCTAATCAGGTATAATTAGGTACTACAATCAACATGTTCAAGTCTAATATAGACATAATATAACTCTAAATATGTTCTCAAGGGTGATACTTTATCTAATGGCACATTGTTTTATAAGAGGGGCTACTATAACCCACTAAATCTATTCAATGGGGTGTTTGGAATCATATGATATCTTGATCTAGTTTAATCTTGATAGATGGATATAAATCATAGGTTTGAACCTCCTTAGGATTCTTATAATCTTGTTGCATTCAATGGAGGACCTTGAATATAAGAGTGCTATTTTAATTCTATTGCACCCAAGAAATTGAATTGTTGACAAATGAGAGGTGGTTTAAAACTAATCGGAAAAGAATTAAAAGGCATATAGTTGTATATATTCTCATACAAATTGATATATATTAATTGAACTGATTAGTTCTAAATGGAAATAAGAACACATGGAATTGATCACCATATTGAATCCGTTGATTGACCAACTTATGTTGATTAGGAAAATAATTAACACATGATTACATTATATTTATTCCCTACTTCCAAATTTGTTAATAATTCCCTATGTTAAATTTATTCAATAGAAATCCATCACATGATTGCATCAGGGTGGGTATAGACTTCCTTTCTTCTCACTTCCTTTCATGTATCATGTCCTTCAATAATTTAGTGTTAAATATGTAATTCAATGTCCATTATCTATAAATGTGTCTTCAATAATCATATTCACCCTAAGAATTGAGAATGCCTAATCAATGCCACTAAGGGGGAAAGTTCATATAGATCACCAATAGATCCTTTGTACATGGTGTGAATACAAAGAACCTTATCGAAGGATGCATATCAAAATAATATTATGTCCTTAATTTTTTTTAAGCTCTAATTAAACATTAAATCTCAATAAGGTTTTGAATTACTACAAATGCCAAAAAAATATAAAGAGATATAAATGTCAAAAACCATGCATAAAAGAGTTTGAATGTTAAGATCATTAAAATCCCAATGTCATAGTGTTAGTGCAGGTAATAGGAAATTGGTAATAGTTTGCAGTAAATGCCATCGGATTCAAGCTATCATTGGAAATTTTTAACTTGATTTTCTCCCACTATGAACTCATTCACCGGAAAAATACTCACTCACCTGCACTTTCATCAGCAAATTACTCACTCACATTCACCACATTTTGTTACACGTATCTCACTCACCTACACCTAGAGGTAAACTTACTTGTGCACTCATCCAAAAGCATCTTTGATCAAACATTCCTCAATTGTGTCTCTTATTAGGTATGTTTACTAAATATTATTCAATTATTTTATTTATTTATTTCAAACTTATCAACCTTGGTCACCATTTGAAACCTTGGTTGTAGGAGTGAAACACTAAAAACTTTTTGAAAACCTCACCACAAGAGTGAAACCCTATCCATCATTTGAAACCTTGGCCAAAGGAGTGAAATCCTAGAAAATTACATATGAAGAAAAAAAATCCCTTCAAGACATGCCATCAAACCCATCTCGATTCTTAGTAATGGGACAATTTTACAAATTCTAGTTTTTCAGAAATGTTGTGTGCAATTTAGAAAGTAATTAATTCAGGGAATGCTACTTAGTTGAGAAATAACATGCATTTTTCATGAAGAACATCCATCAATTTTTATGATCTCATGCAAGCAAATGCACAACATGTAGGTTATTACTTATATGCTCTGGCAGGATGTGTAGGATAACAATCAATTGATTTGTTGTTGTATATATGTTTTCTATCTTGGTAGGCTATAATAAATCATCCATAAGTTTTATGAGATCAAAAAAAATTATCGATTGAATAACTAGATAAGCTATAAACTCTTCCTCGCTATTGGTCTTTAGGATGTAGTTGTAAATCCTCCTTTGATAATTCATTGGCATATCATTTTATTTCCTTGTATACATGACTAATTTAGAGGTCAATGAATAGTCTAGAAATTTCCTTCAAGTGAGAAGCAAATGGTAGTAGGGAAAAAGAATGCACACTTTGTTGATTGTTCATCCATTTTCTCACAACATGGAGTCTCCAAAAACATGTAAGTGGTCAATATTCTTATTAATTGACAGTTTTAATAGGAACCTCAATGAAACCAACTCTGTGTAGTTATTTTTCCTTGGTTTGAGCATGGGAGGACTATTCCTATGAATATGCAATGGGTAGAGTTGCATCAATGGGGACCAATGGTTGGAACCCCAAGCACACTTGAAAAGGGATATGGCCAATAAATCTATGGAGGGATTTATTGTAACTATGTTGAACATATGGAAGGCTCTCATTCCATGTACATGGATGCGTGGATTTGTACATACGTAATATATGCACATTCATCATGTTGACCACTTCTACTTTTTCATCTATTTGGGGGTGGAAGGCAGTCGATTTGGTCAACTTGGTGTCCATCGGAGGCCATAATATTGACCAAAAGGTATTGAGGAAGATATCGTCCCTACCTGAAATAATGATATGTGGTAGGTCAAAATGAACCCAAACACACTCAAAGAATATCTTAGCAATGACTTCGGTTGTGATAATATTCTTACATGGTGCCAAAATGGCCATCTTAGAGAACCAATCGACAACCACAAAGACACAATTGTTATCGTGATTGGTGGAGGGAAAACCTGACATGTGATCCATGGAGACTAACTCCCATGGATTTTCTGGGGTAGGTAGAGGAGTGTACAATCCCTGCTTCTTAATGGCAATCTTAGCAATGGCATAGGCAATGCATGATTTGATATACATGTTGATGTCCTGTGAGAGTTTTGGCCAATATAAATACTTCTAAAGTACATATGTTGTCTTCTCCACACTGAAGTTCCCTGCTAGTCACTTGTAGTTTGCCTCCCAAATTAGCTTTGCAGGCTCACTTGAAATAACATAAACATGACCTAGATAGCACAAAAGTGCATCCTGGAGATGAAATTCTAGAACTTGTTTACCTATGTCAAGTGCTTGATATGTAACAACAAAGTTAGGGTCACTATCATACAATTGAGGCCACCCAGAGGTCTTGTGCCTACAAGAGTTGAGAACTATGGTTAGTGCCATGATCGAGGGCCTATTGAGGCCATCTATAACATGGTTTGTGCTACTCTTCTTATACTTAATGTTCAAGTGGAATTGTTGCAAGTACATGGACCACTTTTTATGGTGGTCATTATGGAACTTTCCTTGTGTCTACGTAAATTGTAGAGGCTTTTGATTAGTGTGAATGATCATTTCCTTCCCAAAAATACAATGCTTCCACTGCCAACATGCATACACAATGGAGTACATCTCATTGTCATAGTTTGGATACCTGCGAATAGTATCAAAGAGTGTCTTGCTATGATAGGCCACAGGATGTCCATGTTGAGTGATGACTACACTAATAGAAGATTCGAAGGAACTTGTCTCAATCTCAAATGGTTGTTACATATATGGTAGAGTGAGGACCAGTGCCAAGAAGAGGTGGTGTTTTAAATCTTCGAATTCTTTATGTTTTCATTCAAGCCAAGAAAACTTGGCTTTAGCTCCAGCCTTGGTTACTTGTATTAAGGGACAAGTAATATGAGAGAACCCTAACATGAACCTACGATAGAATATGGCAAGGCTCAAGAAGTTGCAGAGATTTGTTAGAGTTGTTGAGGCTAGCTAATCATGACTTACTTGGATCTTGGTTGGGTCCACATGCACCCCATGTTCATCCACAATGTATCCAAAATATTGAATTCTTTGCATGTGAAATGAGAATTTCTCAATATTAGCATATAACTTGTGTTTCCACGTGGTGCTCAAGATCTATTGAATGTCCCGCAAATGTTCTACTCAAGTTCTATTGAAGGTGAGGATGTCATCCAAATATAAAACCACAAAGATTTCATGAGCGACCCCAAGATATCATCCATCATCCTCATGAATGTTGTTGGAGCATTATTCAAGCCAAAAGGCATGACCAACCGCTCAAAAATTACTTCTTTATATTTGAAGGTTCTCTTCCATACATTAGCTTTTTGAATTGGAACCTGAAGGTAGCCTGACTTTGGATCAATCTTATTAAAGAATTTGCAACCCTTAAGTTGATCAAGTATATCAACATGTATCAATAGGTTTTGAATTGTGATACTCCTTAGGAATATGTATATAGTTTGTACTCTCAAATATACACAAATGTTTTGTTGTAGGCTTGCATCCACTCTATTCTTTCTAATGTGTTATGTTCCATACTACTTTTGTGAAAATTTTGTTGTTCAAATAAGCTATGCAATCTTTTATCTAAAAATTTCAAAATTTGTAATTTTATGGTTCAACATACATTGTGGCATGTCATGAATTACTTAATTCTTCATTTCTTCAACTCTATTCTTCTTAGTGTATAAGAGGTTGTGATATATCTCTTAATGCCTTTTTCTTTGTAGTAGTTTGAAACTCATTTGATTTGTATTCTCCACGACTATCCTATTTTAGTGTTTCCAAATATTTTACACTTTACTAGTAAGTGCTTTGAACTCCAAGAAATATTTAATGTTTTTTTTTTTACTTTTGTGTTGAGAAGTAAACCAATACATTTGTATTGTAGTTATCAATGAATGACATTAAATATAGCTTCCCTCCTTTAGAAGGTTTACTAACATGACCAAACAAGTCATCGTGTACCAACTAAAAAACTAATTTTCACACCATGTGTTATAGGATTAATCGGTAAATGCGGACACAAATAGATCTCCCTAGTTTCACCCCGAAACTAGAACAAAACAAGACAGAATATAAAACTTTCCCTAAGTTTTAACTATCAAGCATACTAACTAACAAGAGATAAATGACATACTTTTTAAATGTCGTTTTTCCTCGCTAATGTCATCCTCGCTTCATTCCAAGACTTATAGGATGTTGACCTGTAAAAATACGCAAGCCAGTGAAGTGAAAGCAACCATGTATGCTCAACAAAACCTATGTATGTGATCAAGGAGTCATACAATAAAATAAAACCAATTTTATGGGAAAGAAATATATTACTGTATTACAAATGTGAAAAGGAGAATACCACCATTTCCTTGATGTTGTAAGGTCCCTTCCAACAATCCCCTGCTTCCCACACACTTCTGCTCCAAGAATTCTGAGACTATAGATCTGAAAGTCACTCACAATCTATCTTGACAAAGCAAAACTCAAATCCACTCTAACCAAGCTAACAATCTCAAGCCAAATTTCCAATATAACTTTCTCCATGAGAGCTCCTCTCCTTTTATAAGTTGAAGAGGATAAGGTGAGGAGGTTAGGATGATCCCACTAAATCAAAAAAGTGAGTAGGATCCAAACCGATTGGAGGCCACCTCACCATAGAAGCTTCTCTTTCTAGAATCATCGAGAAGATGCTTGTTTTTCCCACGTACTAAAATCGCCGCACCCCTATAACTGAGAAGAGTGTGATGATGACGTAGGCCAAGTTTAGTACAACATGCGACGATCCAGGATCGTCACACCCCTAGAAATGGACAAGGTGTGACGATCCTCCTTATTAGGGTTTTTACAAAGGAAAATATGATTTCATCTCTCAGGCAAAGTTCTTCTCCCCTCTTTCCTCAAGAATTCAGACCATTGACCCCTCTAAAGACAACAGATAGGTTTACATCATTAACGATCATAAGGATGACGAAAATAATGTGTAACACCATGCCTTGTCCTTAGGAAACTACTCAGATGTTTCTTTCCAATGATATGGGATTCATAAAGATCTAAAGGATTATGTGTTTTTGGTAACCAATGAACTGCATTAAGATTGTGGATGAAATATAAATAATAAAATCCAAATTTCCATACCTTAAATTCCATAATATGTTTTGGGCAACTATTTCTATCATTGTGCATTCTCGATTGATCCTAGCATCTAGTCAAATAACCATCTTCTTTGTAACCTCACACTAAGACATCATAATTTCTTACCTTATCTTTGATAAGCTATTGACTACCATAAAATTTAAATTTAAGCTTATTCATATTGTTAACAAAAAGTAAATTATTTTTCAAACTAAAAACATACAAAACCTCTTTCATATCTTGCACGTCTCTAATTATCAAAAAAAAAAAAAAAAATTGTACATCACCTTTTCCAATAATATCAAGTGTTTTGTCATTGTCAAATTATTTGTATAAGCTCAAACTTGACAAATCAATCTTTCGTTCTAGTCATGTGTCTAGTTGCACTAGAATATATTGATAGTTTTAGTGGCTACCATTGAACTAATTATTAACACACTTTTTCTAACTTTTATAATTTTCTTCCTCTCTACAACATTATCGGAATGTTTTTTTCCTTGTTTTTGCTTGTACTTGAAGCAATCTCATGCATAATGACTTTGTTTGCTAAAATAGTGACAAACAACATCTTTCTCTAAGGTTTTATGTTCTTTCTTTAGGATATTATTGCAACACCCGTGAAAATTCTTACATCAAAAGAATTCCATGGAGTTGGCCACTCCATGATTGCTTTAATATTCTCTAGATCCAATTGCATGCCCTCCTAAGATATGATGTGTTGTATATAATGAACTTTCTTATGATAAAATGCACACTTATTCAACTTAACGTATAGATGGCTCTACCATCACTCTTTCAAAACAAGTCCTCATGTTCTCTTTTGGGGAATAAATTAAAGTCATCTGAGAACACATGCACAAACTTGTCCAACAAATACTCATTGAACACACTATTCACCATAGACACAAAAGTAGTTGGCACATTTTTTAAGCTTAATAGCACCACTACAAACTCAAAGTATATATAATGAGTCCTAAAACATTGCGTTGGATATGTCTTTATTTTTAATTTTGACTTGATATTAACCTAATTTCAAATCTATCTTAGAGAATACTTTTTCTCCTTGCATTTGATAAAATGGACTATCTATCATTGATAACAAACATGTATTCTTAATTTTTTCTTTATTCAAATATCATTAAGAAATACACAGCCTCAAGGTTCCATCGTTTTTAATCACAAAATACATTGATGCTCCTAGCAAGGATATACTCAACTTCACATAACCCTTATCAAGAGATTCTTACCATTGCATTTTCAACTGTGGTAATTTTGGTATTCTCGTCTAATATGGTGCTTTAAAAATTGTTTATGCCCCTAAAATAGGATCCATGCAATATCAACTTCTCTTTTGAGAGATAATCCTAGCAATTCCTTTACAAATACATACCTAAACTCTTGTTAAAATAAAAAGGATTCAATCTTAGGCCCTTCATCATCGTGCTCTAACTCATGTAATGCAATCAATTGAAAAACCTTCATGAATAATGTCTTCATATATATGTATTATATCATATTGATGGATATACACCTAGGAACTATTTAAACCCTTCTTACGTTCCTTTCATCACAATTCCATTAAAACTCTTATTATATCAATTGTATTTTAGATTTGTGTGGATCTACTCATTTTTTTCTTTTTTTCTTTTTTTTTAACTTTGGAATAGAGCCTAGGGAAACCCACTAGGAAATTCTCCTCATTTTGAGGATGGTACCCGGGGTAAACCGGATTTTGTAGAAAGTCAAGGTTTTTTCGATAGCTTGCTCATTTAAGAGCTCATCATGTCACTTGCGGGAATTGAACCTGGGTGGGGGGGGAACACCCCTCATCATAAACCACTCAAGATAAACCCAATTGACAATGTGTGGCTCTACTCTATCCATGCCAATTAACAGATCATAAATCTCAAGAGGCAACCCACTCAAATCCGCATACATGAATAACCAATTTATGTGAAAGGATAATCTTTCACCACTTTATGTGTCGATGGAAAATTCGTCAATTAACCACATATTTCAATCCTCCATTTTCCTAAGGAAACTCTTGATATACTTACTATTTAACTATATTAGTGTTTCCCAATAACACCAAGGTGGAAAATAGTTGGCACTAGGGATAAGGATTGTTTCCATCGCAATGCCCACTTACACGACCATGATGGCCATTATTTTTTCACAAGGCTAAACATGCCACACTCTTGGATGGAATTAAACCTTGGTGGGGGGATATCAACACTCTTAATAGTTTAATGAGTTGATCCCCTTATGAGAATTCTTTATTTTCTTAATTTTTCAATTTCAATTAGCAGAACTTGCATAAATATGACTAACCTTAGTTAATCAAAATGGAAATAGTATAGTTATCCATTTTACTTAGTGTCTCTACCATGGTAGATTAACTATTGTCTTGTTGAACCTCCAATATTTTTAAAGCCTTAGCACACATGCCATGTTGCCTACTATATATTATTCTTTCATATTGCTCATCATTATTCTTGCATATTTTTCATCACCTTAGAATTTTCTTTCCTTCTTGGATAGTTCTTGGCTTAATGCCCTTCTCGACAAATGAGACAATATAAACTCATTGTTTTTTTCCTAGCTACACTTATAGTATAATATTTTCTCTAATATGGATAATTGGATTGTGGAGTACTCTAGATACCCCAAAAGATTTCAACGCATTCTACCTTTTCTCTTGCTTTTCCCTCTTGTTGTCTTTCTTTTTCTCATGAAAATCAGATGTGCCTTTAGACTAATCTTCACAATAGTTGGTTTTTCACCCAACCTCTTGTAATGTCTTTCTTTTCATGACTAGGATGTGATTTTTTATTGAAATTTTTAAACCACTTGATAAATGGTTCACATACAAATGCCCATCGTTAATGTAGAAAACATGTTGGATGAGATCCATGAACTTTCCCTCAAACTCATAAAAAAAATTCCCTATCTCAAGTCATGGAACTCATTGACATTCAATAATAAATGAATAAATATATATTCTCAAGGAACCTCTTGAACTTCTTCTATATGAGTTTCTCTTGCTCACCCTCTTTAATTCTCAACTATAATTTGTATCTCTCTCACCCTATTGACAGGTCCAAATGGCATTTCAAGAAAGTAAGGGAAAATGTCTAATGGCGAGTCCCAATCAGAGTCACTCTCATTTGGGATGGCTAATTCCGACCAGTATGTGGGATTGGTTGCCACTACAAATTAAAAGAAAAAGGGAAAGATAGTAAATTGTCCCTCAAAGAATTCTAATTAATTATAACTCTAATTTAATTAAAACAAATGAAACTACCTAATCTAACTATTTCTAACCTATCCTGCAGGAGAAATTCTAACATATAGATACAATATAAGATGACATCATTGGTTTCAGAATAGTTCATTACAAACAACAATATATGAAAATAATAATGCAACAGATATAAACATAAATAGTTACATATTACACTTGAAGCACCATCACTATATCCATTCGGTAACCACAAACATCAGATAACTCAAACAACACCCACAGAAATAGTTCATATGAAATATTATTTGAGAAATTGTAAAGTTCAATCACACATGTAGAATAGTCCCATATGCAACAGAACATCATTCATGGTTGCCAAATTCACCTTATGATCTTCATTCCATGAGATAATAGTATCATATATGTTATAATGGGAAAAAGTCATCTTCTTCATACAACGAATTCTCTTTTATAAAATAAGAGGGACTCTTCAGTTCATGTAACTATTCATTTTTTTTCAGTTACAACTTCTCATTTTGTCTCCTTTTGTTTTGCTATCATACAATTTGGATTCCCCCTACATTTTTATTAATAAATATATGAAAATTATGAAAAGAACTTAGGAAGACTTTTAAAGTCCTTAGATTCTCGTTGTAAGAATTCTATGAGTCATAGTTATTGAAATATTCTCAATTATGTTCATAAAATAAAATAATTGAAAATATCAAAATCAAAATCAAAAGTAAAGTGTTCTGACTTAAAAATAATGGAATACATTACCTTGGGACTTTGGGAAAAATGTAAAATTAAAATGAAATAAGAAATATATATAATCAAAGTGTATCCAATTCTACCGGGACTTTGGGAAAAATAATAAAAAATATATCCTTACATAAATAATGAGATACAAATCAAGGACTTAGGAATTTTTCAATTCTCAGTAAAAATTAATTTCCCCATGTAATTCCTAGAATAAATGGGAAATTAAAAACCATGGGTAGGTTTGGAAAAACCATGGGTAGGTTTGGAAAAACCATGGGCAGATTTGGAAAACCATGGGAAATTTAAAATAAATAATAAATAAAATAAGAAAAATTAAAAATATAAATAAAACAAATAGCTATACAAATCATATATACAAAATAGAAAAAATTAGGCTTGGTTCCTCATGGTCAAGGTTCCACACAGATCAAGGTTCTGCACCTAGGTCAAGGTTATGCACCTGAAGATCAAAAATTGAAACCAAGCATATCATACAAATTTTAAATACTTGGATGTTGAGTCAGGTAGACACGTCATGCTGAGATCGAGATTGTGTGAATATGGATAAGACAAATGGTGAGCAGGAAATGGGAAAAGGGATGGCACATCACATGACACATTAACACCATGTCAATGCCACAAAGGGTGGCATGTAGGATGAAAAGGAGTTTGATGTTATCTTGGCACATGGGATATGTCAATCCAATCAAGGAGAAATCATGAAGGGAAAACCCGATAAATGAAGTCTGGTTGACTTCAAAATCTGATGGTCTGGAAGAACAAGAAACCATTCAAGTGAAGTAATCAAATAGCATGAAGACCCGATGAAGATAATATGATTGGCTTAGGGGATAGGGCTATAGGAAAGGAAATATGATAGGTTTCACGGAAAAGATAACTCAAATGGAATTCTCTAATGGAGCATGTTTACTAAGATAAATCCAATTGGCTCATGGGATTTTGGGTTTCAGGAACTAGGATGAGCAAAGCAGATTGTCAATTTGATGAGGGGAATCTGAATAGGTGGTTCTGATAGCCTTGTGAGCTTCAGATATCGAGGAGAAATGTGAGAAAATGGTAAAGCATCTCCCCAATGGGGAGGATCCCGATAAGTTAATCCCAATGGTCAAGGTTCTCGATAAGTATGAATGTTCCAAATGAGGGTCAAGGTTCCAACCATAGGTCAAGTTCCTAGAGAAATAATAGAATACAATGGAACTCAATCCTTGGAGTGGTCTAAGCTCCCTGTGGGGGCCTATGAGGTGTTATTTATACAAATGCAACCACACCTTATCACCAACCTGAAACTTGTGTGGAACTCGATGTCGGTCATGTCATTGCGTGTACTTGGCAATGGATTTCTTTAGAATATCATGAACCTATCGTTGAATGTATTAGATCCATTCAACAAATTTGGTTGCTCTATCTTCCTCGAACTAAGCATGGGAGCACTCTTCCTATGAATATGAAATGGGTAGAGTTGCATCAATGGGGGCCAATGGATGGAACCCCAAGCACACCTGAAAAGGGCTATGGCCAATAGTTCTGTGGAGGGATCTGATGTAGCTATGTTGAACATATGGAAGGCTCTCATCCCATGTACATGGATGCTTGGAGTTGTACATACGTAATATATGCACAATCATCATGTTGACCACTTCTACTTTTCCATCTATTTGGGGGTGGAAGGCAGATGATTTGGTCAACTTGGTGTCCATTGGAGACCATAAGTTGAACCAAAAGGTACTAAGGAACATATCGTCCCTATCTGAAATAACAATATGTGGTAGGCCAAAATGAACCCAAACACACTCAAAGAAGATATTAGCAGTGGCTTCGATTGTGATACTCTTCTTACATGGTGCCAAAATGGCCATCTTAGAGAACCAATCAAAAACCACAAAGACACAATTGTTATTTTGCTTGGTGGAGAGAAAACCTCACATGTGATCCATGGAAACTAACTCCCATGGCTTTTCTGGGGTAGGTAAAGAAGTGTACAACCCCTACTTCTTAATGGAAGACTTAGCAATGGCATAGGCAATGAACAATTTGATATACCTGGTGATGTCTTATCAGAGTTTTTTCCAATAGAAATACTTTTAAATTACTTATATTTTATTCTCCACACTAAAGTGCCCTGCTACTCACCTGTAGTTTGCCTCCCAAATTAGCTTTGCAGGCTCACTTGAAGGAACATAAGTATGGCCCAAATAGCACAAAAGTGCATCCTGGAGGTGAAAGTGTGGAACTTATTTACCTATGCCAAGTTCTTGATATGTAGCAACAAAGTCAGGGTCATTATCATATAATTAGGGCCACTAAGAGGTGTCATGACTACAAGAGTTGAGAACTATGGTTAGTGCCATCACCAAGGGCTAGTTGAGTCCATATGCAACATGGTTTATGCTACCCTTCTTAAACTTAATGTCGTCATGTCCCATCCTTATTTTACACCAACATAATTGTGCTCCCATAAGGTGAGGATCTCAGTCGAATGTGGCCCTTTTGGTTGAGCTCATGTATTTGACATTTTATTTCCTCACTCTCGAGAAGAGAGAATCTGTATATTGGACTATTAGGTAAAGGAGCACCAAGTATCAATTCAATTGAATGTTTGACCTGGAAATGTAGAGGCACTCCCACAAGTGAAGCAAAGATATCTTTGTATTCCTCTACAATCTTGTCCACATGTTTCTCCTGTGTAGAAAGGTCATGTGTTGAGGTTTTGAGGGTCATAGTGACCTTTCATTCACCTTTCGACCGAACCATGAAGAGGACAAGTTTTCTATTCCAAGAGATTACCTTTCGGCACTGCTTTGTCGAGAGCAAGGTAATTGCTATTGTCAGAACTACATCTGGTACAAGTTTTCTATTCTGAGAAATTACCTTTCGGCACTGCTTTGTCGAGAGAAAGGTAATTTCTATTGTCAGAACTACATCTGGTACCATGTAGAGTTGACCTCCCAAAGTAACAGTGAAACTATGGAGCCTAGAATCATAAACAACATGATGTTTCCACATATAGGGTTGTCCTAAAATAACATCACAAACTTTAAGTGGGGCAGCATCACATAGTACCTCATATTTGAAGGGATTGATGGAATAGGATAGGAGACAGTATTGGTTGATGTGGATGTCTCATCCTTGGCTCAACCAACCGATGGTGTATGGATGGGGGTGTAGAATTCATTGTCAGTAACTTCAATATCTTGATGACCTCAGTTTTCATCAAATTCTTCTTACTACTTATGTTAATAATGAAATGTAGTGGAGTCCCCTTCACCCACATCTTTGAATGGAAGAGGTGTCCCCCTTTCCAAGCTCCTCTGAGCCTTATAGTTGGATCTTTGTGGTTGTGATGGTAGCACTGGGTTCTATGCCAATGATTCACTTTCCATTATCCTACTTTGAATTAGATTATGAGCCAATTTTTTCTTCTTTTTCTTTAATCTCGACTAGCAATGATTGTTTCAAGTGACATTCTTCAATGTTGTGATAGGAGTTTTTTTTTAACTCACACAACTTTCCAATGCCCTTCTTTGACTTCACGTTACCCTTCTTTGCTTATGTTGGACTGGTTTCCTAGATTTTCTCTCTCCTTGCGTTGTCCTTTATTATGTGAGTTAGGGTAACCTTTACCATTCTTCTTTTGTGGTGAATTCGCATACCCAAACTCCATCTTATTCTATTGCTTAAATTTCTGTTGAATTTTCACATCATATCGATAAGTGGCTCCTATTGATGAAATGTCCAATAAATCCATCTCTATTTGGTTGTACCTATGTATGTCATTGTGTTACTTAAAAACCTATATCTACTCAGAATCACTGATACCCAGCTTTGAGTGCAAGGTATGGAAGATAGTGTGTACTCTTACATTGTTTGTCTCTCTAGAGTTGTCCATCGCATGTATTGGTCATCATAGTTTCCCATATGGTAGAACTCCTCCTTGAGGACATCAACAAAGGTTTCCCAAGTGGGTTTTATCCTAAATTATTTAGATTCATCTATGTTATGTCTCTCCTAGTAAATTTCCCACAAATATTTGGTATGGGGAAGGGATTTGAGGAGCACGAAGGTGATATTTTTTATGTTAGAAAAATTTTGAATAGAGTAGTAACCCTCTAATAGATATAACCATTTCTCCAAAGTATTTGCATCTATCTAGCCTTCAAATAAATGGATATAAAATTTAACTTGTACCTTGGAGGGTGATGCACCTCCAAAATGGTTGTTTTTTTAAGGTTCATTGGCCACCGTTGACAATCGTTAAAGGATCTGGGTGAAATTTTCCATCATTTTGTTCCTCTATTGTGCAAGGGCTTCCTCAAGTAACAATTTTATTGGATATCCTACTCCATCATCTCTCTTTCCTTCTAGCATGGGAGGTCACTTGGGCTAGTGAGAGTGGTTTTCCCCAAGTGAAATTATCTCGAGCCCCAATTCTCTATACCCTGACCTCATCGGGGAGAGGCATCAAGAAACAAAAAAGAGAAGATTGCTCTGATACCATTTATCCTTATTATATAAAGAAAAAAATGAAAGGTAATAATATGAATGGAAACACACACACAAAAATATTGTAGGGAGCACAATAATAAAACGAAACCCAAATACTATTAATGAATCAAATAGGAAAATATTGTAAATTGAAAAGCATTACAAACTAGCTAGAATGGTGGCATATTTTCTCTAAAGAGAGAGGTGTCGGCTTCACTCATTCGAAAGAAGAAATTACAAGAGGCCAAAAATTTATTTTAACATAAATTATGTACTAATCCCTAAAAGTTAAAATCCCTAAATATCCAAAACCCTAACCCTAGGAGATGAAGAGCCAAAAGGATTGCAGGCCCTAAGGTGGTTAGTTGATACACCAACTTCCCGAGGGCATGACATTTACATACAATCTCCATTTGGGGTGCAGAGTTTCTCATTTGAAATATCTAACTGAGAATTATAATTGTTGGTAGGCCTATGCCATGGCCACCCCAAGCCCTCAAATGGCCAAAAAACATCGTTTGAGGCCTCAAAATGACCCCAAAAGTTTAGGACTTGAAAACTGTAGATAAAAAAAATTATCAAGATGGGGAACCATGTTGAGTCAATGGAAGAGGTGGGTGACCACTGATATCCACCTAGATCATTCACCCCAAAAAATGCACACTTCCAACTGCAACCTTAACATCCCAACAATACTTATACTTATTCAATATTTCAACTTAGCTAACACAAAGCAAAGCAAGGAGCATAAAATTCATCCAAGTAAAGAAACCATAATACACAAGTATAGGTGGCACCCAAGGTGAATGTCTTAAATTTATTTATGATGTACAATAGAGGAGTGTGACCAACTGCCTACGACTCATTTACATACTACAATTACACAAGGCACAACTTCCTATAAGAATTGTCAACCCAACCCCTAAAGCAACGACATGCTTGCCTCCTCCAAGTCATGTCTTCTTCTTCTTTTCACTCAACCAGTGCAATTCACCCTACTATTTCTAACCATGAACTCACCACAGTCACATAGCTCCTTTACACTCCTTATGAATGAATAATCACTTATTCCTTATCATTTTTGAAGTGTTATCCTTTTATATGAGACTTACATTGCACTTTTAGGCCCCTTCACTTTAAGGTGGACCCAAGTTTCACCCTTCAACTTACTTCCTTTGGTGACATGTCCACTAAACATCTTCCCAAAAGGGCCCATTTCATTCCAAGTTGGCTTAAGTTAGTCCCAAGTCAACCCAAGTCCATCCAAGTCATCCCAAGTCCATCCAAGTCTCCCCAATCCATCCAAGTCATACTGGTCCATCCGACTACACCCAAGTGCCTCCGACTATGCCCAGGTGTGTCCAAAGGTGAATCCAATGGATAATGGATGCTTAGTGCCTTGAGCCTACATGTCCATCTCATGTTTCCATGGTGTCCCAACTCATATAAAGGAAACATGAAATGGTTCACCACTCCATCCATTGATTGAGTGGGAAATTTTTGGCATTGCAGCCTTTTGTAGCAACCCTTTGTGCCCACCTAGGCAACGTCCCTACTTTCATTCATAGGCAGCGTCCTTATATCATCCCTTACTAAACTTGTTCTCATCTTGATAACTTCCAACCAACACTTGTCTAAGTGCCCCAAGCTTTTTCTTCTTGAATTCTCAGATATTGTCTTCATACTACCATAATGCCTCTTTCCTTTCCCAATTGTTCTCCTCTTCAAGTCTATCTTTCCAACCGACAAAGTAATCATCCCTTCAATTCTTATCAGAGTGGGAGGTCCTATGTGCAAGTATCTCCTCCACTTTTAGTTTTATCCCATCTACAATAAACACAAGATATCTATATTGTGCAGCTCTATTGGGATCACCTTCATCAATCCTACAAGGCTTCAACTGACTTATGTGGAAAACTAGATGGTTAGATCTCATGTGGTCTAGCAACTCCAATCTGTAAGTGACATTTACAATCATATCAAGTACCTTGAATGATCCTTCAAACTACCATGGAAAAGCACCACACAGGCCACTTGGTGGCTTGAATTTATTTTTGTCAAATTTTAGTAAGACCAAGTAGCCAACTTGAAACTCTCCCGCCCTCTTATCATGATTTGCCCAACACTTCATCCTTTCTACTGCATTTCTTAACTAAACACAAGCCATCTCCAATCTATCTTTTCATCCCTTCATCAACCCCAAGGTTAATGGGTTGTTCCCATAGTAGCCTTGCAGAATTGTGTGTGGTGTCAATTGTTATTGTCCATTTTCCAACTTCAATGGACTATAGTCCATTGCAAAACCGATTTGCAAGTTTTAATTTAACTAGGCAATAGCTTTGGCTAGTTCAATTTACCTACACAAATAAAATTCCATAGGTAATCCTCCAAAATTCCATTGGTACATTTTGTCTACCTATCGGTCTATGGATGATAACTTGAACTCATCAAAAATTTGGTTCCAACAAAGCCTGAACAAATCTGTCCAAAATTGCCCCATGAACCTTGTGTCTATGTCTAACAAAATTCTTAATGGTAGACCTCAATACTTCATAACATTATTAAATAAAAACTTTGCAACTTCTTCTACTACATAGGGCACCTTCATTGTCATAAAGATTTCATACTTGTAAAATCTGTCAACAACCACTATAATCCCATTATACCCTTGTGAAACTAGAAGCTATGTGATGAAGTCTATCAAGACACTTTCCCAAGTTCTCTTTGGAACCAACAAAGGCTATACTGGATCGACTTGTGTTCTAGTGTCTACCTTATCTCATTACCACACAAGACAAGTATGGATGTATTCTTCCACATCTCACCTCATATGTTCACAATAGTAACCTCTTTCCAACAATGCCATTGTCCTTCATTGTCCTGAATGGATTGCCCAAGTTGAATCATGGAAATCCCTTAAGATTTACTTCTGAAGGTTAGATGAGTTAGGCACATAGATTTTATCATCAAAGTACAAAATCCAACTATGCATCCAAAAATGTATTGTTTTAGCCTCCTTCACATGTTTCATGGCATTCAAAGTTATGGGATCCTTGTGCAACCCTCTTTGATTTTTTCTTTCAATTCTATGAAAACTTTCACTTGACTACCCATGGGCATAAATAACTTTTCATCCTCTAAGGATAAAATTTGTGCCTTCATACTCAAGCCATATGTTGTTACGCCCAACTTTCCTAGTCAATACTCAATGGTCATATCAAACTCTGCTAAGAAGTCTTTCCATCGTGCCTGGTTACGTCACAAGTTTGGTTGGGTGGTAGAGTAGCTTGTTTCCATATTATTCTTCTTCACATTGAACAATTTTCCTAACAAGTAGTACCTCCATACTTATAGGTAATGTACAAAAGTGGTCATATATTTCTCATGGATGGGGTATGTTGAGGAGACCTCTTAGGCCCTTGTGATAGTCATAATATATTATACACTAGCATAAGATAACATGTGAACAGATGTACTAAAGTAAGTAAATGAATGTAGGGGATAAATATATCTAACTAATGATTAAAGAGTTGTAAAAATAAATTTCTAAACTTTATCAGATGGGGTCGATCTATCTTTTGTCCACAGCAGCTAGGGTTTAATCCTGACCACTTGCGACCCCTACACATCAGATCTAGTGGTCTCACTCCAACCTCCTTCAAAATCCATGGAGGTGGACTCCATCGTTTTTGTTGGTGCCCCGGTTCATGGGGTCATTCCTTACATATTCATGCTCAAGTCGGGTTCTATTTTGCAGTCTGGTGCTTCTTTTCAGGAAATTGCTCAGAGAGTTTATGTTCCCTCGTCTTCATCTTTTTTGGTTCAGGAAGCCCCATCCCTTTTCATTCCCATGGGAAAAGATGTTGAAGAAGAGGAGGAATATTACAGATCCATGAGTTTGGTATGTTTCTTCAATGGTTTGTGTCCAAAGTTAGTAGATCTTAATAGCTAGATCTCTGCTATATGGATCCCTATCATGCAACAACAAGATTTCATTCATCCTTGTGCAAAGGCTTTTTTCATAGTCGAGTTTGACATTTAGGAAGACCATGATCTGATCTTCAACTCAACCTCGTGGTTTTGGGGAAACTCAGGTTTGTTCATGAAACGTTGGTCTCCTTATTTCAATCCAGCTACTAACATTCTCTCCTAAGCCCCAGTTTGGGTGAGACTTCCTAATTTTCCCCTGCATTTTTGGGGTTTTCCCTCTCTTGAAGCCATTGGCTCGGCACTAAGAAAGTTCCACTTCAAAATTCATGAAACCACAAGGCACAACACCTCTACTTATGCCTGTATTTGTGTGGAAATGGACTTCATTAAATGATTCCCAGTTGAAATTATTCTTGTTGGTAAAAATTACTCTTAGCCTCAGAAACTTGACTATGAGAGAGTCTCCTTGAGTTGCAGATCTTGTTTTGAAACAGGTCATATTGCATCCCATTGTCCCAAAGGGTCCAAAAATATTAGAAAGAACCAGAAATATACATGGTGGGTTGGATATAATGACGACCATCAAGTAATTTCAAAATCCTACAAAGATCCTCCACAAGACAATGAAAAGCCTCCTCAATCAGATCCTATTATTCAATACGCATCTCAAGACTCATGCCAGAACTCCACTGAGAAGCCGGAGAAAGTGGCATCTACCCTTCAGGATGCAGATAAGGGACTTCGAATACAACAACCCCCTTAACCATCGATAAGCTGGGCAGATCAGGTTGATGTTGTTGAGGTTTCAGATCAAGAAAAATAAGAAGCTTCAAATAAATAAAATTCAGGTATCATAGACATCACAAATGATCCAACATCTGCAAACGAAGTTTGGACGGTAGTCAGAAAGAAAAATAAAGTACATGCAACATCATAGTCAATGGTAACACAAAGTTAGGCTCGCAAGTCAAGAAAAAGGACGAGCTCTTCCCCAACAAGTTAATTTAGATGCAATGTATCTTCACGTTTATCCTCAAAGTCTTTTTTCGAGTGTATTAGTAAGGTTGTTCTATGTGAAGATTCCATTTGTGTATTTGAAACATTCATCAGTAGTCTATAGTAGTTTTCTTTTTGAGACCCCAAGTTGGCTCGAATTTTTCAATATATTGTAACTCCTTCATAGTCTCGACCACACCTTTTTTATTATAAAATTTCTCAGTTTCTGTTTAAAAAAATGTATCTAACTAATGATTAGTTAGAGTGGGTGCAAACGCTCCAACCATATCTCCTATGTATATATACTCGTGAAGATGGAAAATAAATGAGGTTGGTTAACCTTCCCAAATATTTCTCTCTCTTATTGAGTACATGTGTGTCCCTAATATTCCTCATATAATGTAGCTCTCTCTTCTTAAATGTGTGTCATTATTCCCTGGACTACTTTGGTTTTATTGCCACTATCACTTCAACCAAGATAATTTGTTTGGGATTCTCATGATTTTTTCTCGTATAATATGCCTAATGAGTGCTTGTGAATGTTGATTGAAGACAAATTTGCATAAGAAATCATAAAAAAGAGAGCAAGAAATCTTTGAATAAATGATGTTGCTCTATGAAGATGATGTTGCTCAAGAAACAATATGTTGATTCTCATGACTACTCGTGGATGTTGATGAAGACAAACATGTAGAGACTGCTCATAGATGTTATGTATTACATATTATGTAATATGTAATACATATTACATAATATGTAATATATGTATTACAGATTACGTAATATGTAATATATGTATTACATATTACGTAATATGTAATATATTACATATTATGTAATATGTAATACATAATATGTAATATGTAATACATATTACATAATACGTAATACATATTACATAATATGTATTATGTATTATGTATTATGCATTATGTAATATGTATWATGYATTATGTAATATGTATAACATATTATGTAATATGTAATACATATTACATATTATGTAATATGTAWWACATATTATGTAATAYGTRWTACATATTATGTAATACGTATTACATATTATGTAWTACATATTATGTAWTACMTATTATGTAATACATATTATGTAATACCTATTACATATTATGTAATACCTATTACATATTATGTAATACCTATTACATAATATATAATACATATTATGTAATACATATTATATATACATAATGTAACACCCATGTTTCCCCCAGCTTGTAATTAATCATAAAATAGGATTACCATGCTAAGGCATGTGGACAGTGTAAATGTATTATTGTTTGAGTTGCCAATAACTGACTGTGGGAGTGAATCCTTGAAAGTACTAGCCATTGTATCACTAGAAGAAAGAATGTGAAAACTATAAGAGAGGGTCATTATATCAAATAACCCCAAATTCCCTTGATGAGGATAATAAACTTCCTTCAGATCCCAAGGAGATAAATTAGTTAATGAAGAAAGGACTAGTGGTTGAATTATCAACCACTCCCATGAATGGAAGCATGGACAAAATGCAGAATGTCAGCCCAAAGTACCACTGGGTATGACAGACCAAGCTGACCGGAGTTCCCTTCTGACAGAAGGAACAGGATGGGTTGAGAACCATCCTGGAAGGAAAGATATACAAATCAATAAGGAGAATGTGTAGAGCTCTCCAGTGGATGATGAATAGAAGGTCACAATCTTCATGCGGAGTGAGCATCTGAAAAACCTCGCCTAGGGCCATAACAAAGAAATAAATCTCTAAAAGTTTGTAAAGAATAGAACCCGAGAAGAAGCGGAAATAGAGAAATAATCCTTGAGAACTGTGAGAGTTCCCTGGTGATATCATGGCTTGGCATGGGGTTGGCCAGAGTGCTAAGAATGAATGCCTCTGATCCTATGGTCGGGTGGAAGGACGAAAACCCACAATCAGTTAGTTGGCTACCACCTGTAATAGATAAGTAATCGCATATCTTGTGTACTTAAGTGGTACTGTGAATTAAAGTTGGGTATCCTATGAATTTTGTAGGGATAGATATGTTTTCTTAATGATTTATACTATACCCTTTTTTGGTGTCTGCTTGATTGTATAATTAGGCAAGTAGGAAATTATATGGATTAGATAGGTTTTATACTCGTAAATGCTTGCGTCCTGTAGGGGCTCAATCTAGAGCCACGAAGTGTGAGTTCGTCGACCTTGGGCATAGTTTCATGTACGCATTTCGACCCTCCTATTAGTTTTGAGTCCCTTGGAGGAAGGATTCTATTAAAGCTCAGGAGAGATAGTGAACGTATGCACAGGCTCTCTGCGAGGAAAATAGAGACCGAGAACCACTTAAGTTCTAGAGTTGAGGAATGCACGTAAGGGGTGCACAGAAGGATTCTTCCAAGTGTTACATTCTAGAGAAAGAGCGCAAGGCTCTTAAGCCTTTCAAAGCCAACCAAGTTCAGGAAGAATAGCGAGATTGAAGTATCGAAAGGGAAGGATCCTTTGTTCAGATGACGAATGAACGAGAAACTATTCTGGAAGAACCCAGGTCCATTGTGACTGTTGGATATGGAAAGGAGTGCGGGAATTAACCCCTTGAGTTCTCCAAGCTTCGCAAGTTTGGCGAACTGTGAGTTCATTTTAAGGGAACTAAAAATCCCTGAAGTCCCAAAGTTAATCTGGACTGTGGATCTAAGGATCTATTGGGACCCACCTTGACCATCGGATCTGTGAGTTTGGAGTTTGCATGAAGGGAGAATCACGTATTGATGCGACTAAACCTTCGAAGGCTGAAGTCTCGAAGTTAATCTGGACCGTGAATCTTTGGATCCATCGGGATCCTTCTCGACCGTCTGATCTATGAGATTCAAAGTCCACACTTTGGGAGAATCACATGTTGGAGTGACCAAAACCCCGAAGGCGAAGTTACAGAGCACTTAGGAGACCCTCAAAAAGTTACCAAACACCTTGCAGTTCATTAAGGCGTGCTTGAGTGAAAGTTGCAAGGAAGGCACAGATATCCCTTTGAGGAATAGAAGGGACAGAGACCTTTGAGGTCCGAGCAGTTGAATCTCAGAAGAGATAGTTCTAAGAGGGAACAAGATTCAGACTTATTCCAAGTCCTGAAGCTTGGGAGAGATAATATTTTCATAAGCACAGATGATACCCAATGTCACAGGGCTCATGGGAGGAAGTTTAAAGGTGAAGCCTTTGAAATGTTTGAAATCTTCCAAGTCAGGGAAGAA
Organism: Picea engelmannii; assembly: GCA_009831015.1. Classification (NCBI taxonomy): domain Eukaryota; kingdom Viridiplantae; phylum Streptophyta; class Pinopsida; order Pinales; family Pinaceae; genus Picea; species Picea engelmannii. Next base: position 92,749 of record ML807074.1, read on the forward strand.
AGCGAAATATCGGGAGGAGGAGAAACAGTGGTCGTTGGATCGAGCACTATGAAGAAACTGGATCATCATATCAGAGTCCATACAACGAGGAATGAACATGGAGGAGATGTGACCAAGGGAGACATGGCGATCGGATCTGAGCATGAGGACCAATAATCGTTGGATCCCAAGGAAAGTGCACGAGGTATAACCCTCTAAAGGTGCACAGGAGAGTGGACTTGTCAACATCCCAAAGTCCCGAAGTAATTTGGGACCGTCCATCGTCAAGGAGGAAAGGTGGCATAAGCTCCACAACTTCGGAGATTTGTGGACAAGGAGGAGTACAAACAGCTGAAGTAAATCCTAGTCGTTGATCACCAAGGGGATACGTGTCAAGAGATAGTATATTTCGGGTAAAAGCACTCTGGAGAAATGGGTGCATAAGATTTGAAACTCTCGAATCCTGAAGCGCCGAAGGGCCGAAGCGTCAAAGTGTCGAAGCGTCGAAGTGCCGAAGGGACGAAGCACCGAAGAGCCAAAGTAGATCTAAACCATCATATCTAGAGGATAGGTGTCGTGAATCTGTGGATTCCGAGTAAAGACCTAAAGTAAACATCAACAGCCAGATCATCTGAAGTAGATATGAACCTTTAGATCTAGAGGACATGTGGCATGAATCTGTGGATTTCGGGTAAAGACTCGAAGTAAATGTCAACCGTCAGATCGTCTGAAGTAGATCTTAACCTTCATATCTAGAGGACAGGTAGCGTGAATATGTGGATTTTGGGTAAAGACCCAAAGTAAATGTCAACCATCAGAACGTCCAAAGTAGATATGAACCGTCAGATCTAGAGGACAGGTGGCATGAATCTGTGGATTTTGGGTGAATACCCAAAGTAAACATCGACCATCGAATCATCTAAAGTAAACCTCAAGTGTCGAATTTCCAAAGTGAATATGAGCCGTCAGATCAGCAACTTTAGGAAATCCATTCGAGAGTTTATCAGTTGAGATTTGAGATTCGCGAAGTTTGAATTCCTGGAAATCTGAAGTGAATCCCAATCATTCGATCAATCATAGAAGATCTGAGACATCAGATCACTCGAAGTAAATATCAAGCGTTGGATCGCTAAGGTGAATCTTAGCCATCAGATACTATCTATTCAGGAGAAGGCAAGGTTTGAGAGTTGAGAATTCCGAAGTCCAAACTTTTGGAAATCCAAAGTAAATCTTAACCGTTCGATCAGCCGAAGTGAAGCTAAGTCACCAGATCATCCGAAGTGAATATCAAGCGTTGGATCAACCGAATTCGATCTGAGTCATCATATCCAAGGGAGACATGGTGAAAATTTGAGAACTCCGGATAAATATCTGAAGTAATTCATAGCTATCCGATCTAAGGGAGACGTGGAGCAAATATCTGGACTCTGGGTAAAGACCCGAAGTAATCCTCGATCGTCAGATCAAGAGGACACACATCAATGGATTATAGCCTCCAGATAAAATTCATTGGGAAAAAGGGTGAAGTTGAGATTTGAGATCTCAGAAGTCTGAAACCCGAAGGAGATATCGACCATTGATCAAGAAGAGGGCCGCAGGACCATTGATCTAGTTGAAAGGTCAAGCACCTGAAGTAAAGGCAGGATCGTTGATCTATTTGAAAGGTCATCCACCCGAAGTAAAGGCAGGGTCGTTGATTAGGAGGATAGATTCCTGCAGATCTTCAACTCAGAATATTTAAGTACAGAAGAGAATAGGGTTTTGAGAGTTGAAACTCCCGAAACCTGAAATCACGAAGGAGATCTTGTCCGTTGATTTTAAAAGGGTTCAGATCTGATCCGTAGGTCTGAGAGGGGTAGATCTGAACTGCTAGTCTTTGAAGTACCGTCAAGATCGGGAGATCGAAAGTCCTGTAGCATTGTGGGGATAAGAGTTTCATGGACGTTAAAAAGTTGACGGTGGGATGCAATTCAAATCGTGGATTTGAAAAGAGGATATGTGGAGGATCAAGGAGAATTGTGGGCTGAAAAGCAGTTTGATTCAAACCGCCTTTGGTCGCATCCACAATCACGCTCTCCTTTAAGGTCATCGCCCAAGGTCACATCAAGAGGGGATTTATCTAGAAAAGGAGCTAATGCCCAGTACTCTGAGATTTCGCAGGGGAGTGAAAGGGAAGGTTTTGGGTGCTCTTAAACCTGCACCAAGAAGTCGAAAGGTTCTGTGTTTAATTACAGAACGATACCATCAAGGTATCAGAGAATTTTTTGGCTTCAGAATCGTATATCCTTGACCAAGAGGCCGAACTGGTTCCCTGACTTTCCAAATTAGAAACCATGAATGGAGATTATGTCCTTTAAGAAAATAAACAAAAAATATGCCCCATCGTGGGTGTGTTACAAATTGGTATCAGAGCATGGTTACAACACTTGGCCTTCATGGGCTCATGTGTGAGTCCATAAGGAGGTATTTTTATCTGCATTTACTCTTTGAGGATAAGGACTACATATTGAACGTGTGATTTTGAGAATTCTTGTTGAATTTCAGTAGAAGAATTTCTTTATCCCTTTGTCTAAGTGATAACTACTTTTACCAAAGTAGGGATATGATAATTAACATTTATAATAAGACGTGAATGTGGATATCTAAATGTGGCAGGGTTCTGTCAAGAGCAGCTAAAGCCCGAAGGAAGGATGACCTGGTGTTCGTAACAATGCTTCTAAGCATGGGTAGTTGGAACTTCAGGCACTAATCATGGTGGATTATATAATGGTTAATACCTTTGTGGGCTTAAAGGAATCTGATAGGATCAGGTAGGATCCTTGGCAGTTATAGTTACTTCTTTATATTAAAATCGGAGTATATAACTCCTTATGACCAGAGAAAAGTGAGATGGGTAAAACCCTATGGACGTTGAGGTAAGAAGGTTTTTCTTGCTAGACGTTGTTGCATAAAGAGGAAAGTGACCCTGGTTGGTTATTGCCTTGAGAAAAGGCAACATCAATACGAGATATGACTGTGATATTAGTCATGTAAGTGACTGAAATATCAAACTAAAGGACACTAATGATGAAACTAAACTATCAAGTGAATGCATGAGGTAAAAAGGTGCAAGAGATGCATCTATTTATACGTGAATGTGTATACATGATCATAAGGAGGATTGGAAGATCCTTGGAAAAAGGATATAGAAGCCTGATATGTCCATGTGTGTGAATTACATGGAAAAAGTGAAAGCAATAAGCTAGCAGGATGAATACTTATATGTTTTTAATTATACTCGAGTGCATAGGTTTAATGCATTGTGGAGCTTCCTAATATGAAGCCTGATATTAATACCAGTTAGGTATGAACGATATTGAATGTGCAAGTGATGCACGTGTATGATGTAAGAGTATAGATACAATATGGTTTCCTTGATGAGTGAAATATAAAGCATTGTTCTTGTCCAGAATAAATGAATACTATGGATGCATGGATGACTCCATTCTGAAGAGTCATGAAAGTTATGTTCCAAATAATAGCTTGAGGGGAAATGTATTCCCTTTCCTCAAGAAATACTAATATAAATAGATAAAAAGGGTAAATGAGCAAAGATGATATGTTGTCATAATAAGAGGCAAATGATTATGCCTTTGAGAATCACATGAGAAGGATTGTGAACAATCCTGAGTTGACTGATCTTAAGGGTAGAGATATAAGTGGGTTGTGAAACATACCTATGACCTCTATAGGCAGGTTTAGGATTATGAACATGGTTAAGTACATCATGGATGTGAGTTAACAAAACCAAAATATGTATGGATACATAATTTGGGTACATGACAAAGATGCATGTTTATATTCCTTATGGGATATTTGGCAAATTGTTCAAGCTAACTCAAGGTTGAGGCCATCACGAATAGTGATGGATATGCAATAAGTTGCATGCTGAAGGAGTTCCCTGTGGGGGAACTGTGTGAAGACTCTGTCGGGAAAACAAAGTCACAACCTTAATGATTGTTGAGAATTAAGCAGTGAGCCTATATATATATATATATATATACTAGAATCCAGGATTACATTTTGAAAAACATCATATAAGGAATAGAAGACTAATAAATGAATATTAACCACTCTAATAACCGAATGGTCATGTGCAGGATGCACAAGTTCGTGACCCATTATGAACAAAAAGGTTTTCTATTAAAGCATGATGTTGTATTCCAAAAAGGTTAGGGCAAGGCCTAACCAAGGCTGCTCAAGGAAAAGAGAAGGAAGATCCCAACAGGGATTAAATTTCAAAAGTAGAGAAAAGACAGCGAGGCCTTAGAAATAACTCAGTTGGGATAAAAAGTCCCTAGAAATGTAGAAATAATTTGAAGAAGGGGAGAACCCTCAATTCTTTTCTTATTGTGTATTATGTTTTTCTCTAGGATGAGAAAGCTAGTACGTTGATGAAAGTAAATGTTTTGACACCATAGTGATGATGGTTGTACTTCTGTAGAAACGATTGAAAACTGTTGTGTTGCATTCATGAAAACATTAAGGATAATGTGATGAAGTGCATACAGATATGCTAGGACATGTCTAAAAATGTTTTATTTATTTGAATGCTATGGTACTTGCATTTTTAATTTACATGACAACTAATGTGTTTATGATGTATGTCATGTGTATAAAGAAATAGATTGGAATTGTTGAGAAAGACAGTTGCCAATAATGAACAACCTCAATCAGAGGATGACTGTGAGAAGGTTCTTGTTGAAATATTGTTGAAGGGACTTGGTAGAAATAATGTCACAATGTAAGCCACCAAGGTTATCCATTGAGGGAGATCAATGCAGTTTATATTTTGACTAGAGAACTTGACCACATGAACGATGAAATGTCTGTCAATAGAAAAATACTATCGACTAGATTCGAGTGGAAAATAAGACTGATGAATTTATGATTGGTTGAGGAGAGTAATGCTACAATTTGATAACTTCTTGATCAGTAGAGGCACTACTATTGGTGAGTAGGTTTAGACATTGCATGCCACTATTCAGCGATAAAAAGGATCATTCATTGAATAGTTGAAAGTTTTTAGGAGCCTTGTGGAAAGGAGAAGATTGCATGCATGTAATATACTTTATTATATTGCGATTAACTTAATTATACTATTAATGTAAAATCCATGCATGGTTTCAAAATACCCATGGTATTGGGAAGATACTATAAGGAAAAGAAGTAAAAAAAAAGAGAGAGAAGAAGGAAGGGTAAAAAATTTTTGTCATTGGTGGTTTACAGGCCTGTGGTTTTGGAAAACCATTGGCCCATGGTATTTCCTTGGCTCATGGTTTTGGTAAACCATTGACCCGTGGTTTATATATATATATATATTATATATATATATATATTTATATTTATATGAGAAAGTAGAAGGAAGAAATCAAAGTCAAGTGTTATAGAAGGAGGAGTATTTCATAAGGAGTGTTTGAAAATTGGGAATTAATATTTAATTACTTTATATTAAAGTATTAATATAAAAGAAAAATACAATGTTAAAATAATCCTTACTTGTGCACAACAATGAAGAGATATGATAAAAAGGTCGGAGAACCAAAGAAGAGGGCACGAGAATCATATGTCAACACTCCCTCCACTGGAACTGAGCAAAGGTCTTAAATAATTTTGTGTGGGTCTTGTAACTTCTCAGGATGCCAAAATTGATAATTTGAACAAAGGATTAGCAAATTCGCTAAATGTCAAAATTAACAAATTGAACGAAGGATTGGCAAAGTGCAGTAGAAATTACAATGACATGATAATCGAGCTCAAAGCAATAGAAAATGGGAATAGAATCCCCAGTAACTGAAATTCACATTGGACGCCTCCCCAATCACATTACTCGTTCAACATGGGAACATATAATAATGGCATGGTCGTGGAAAAACTAATTGTTCCATAATTTGATGGATCGAACGCAAGAGAAACATCAAGATGGGTAAATAAAATCGAACAATACTTTAGGTGTTACCAAATTCTCAATGATGAAGAAAAAATTAGTGTCACATCTATACATTTGAAGGACTTTGTGTATGAATGGTTTCTATAGTGGAGAGAAAAATCCAAATCTCTAACAAGAGACTGGGTTGTATTAAAAAAGAACTTTTTCCTACATTTTCTCAACACATAAGAAAAGGGGGTTTTTGTTAAACTCGTCTGATTACAACAGTCTGGTAAAATGGAGGAAATTTTTCAGGATCTGCATGTGCTAGCCACTTGTGTCCCTAATGTATCATAAGATCGGTTGCTTCAAATAGCCTTATCAGGGTTGAAGAAATATATCTAAAATGAGATTGAATTGCTTGACATTAAGGATATTGAGAAAGCTCGTCAAAAATCCAATATCACTTAAAATAAACTTAAAGCGTATCAATGACAGACATCATGGCGCTCACTTGAAGACTCTAGCTCCAAACACATTCCCCCTCACAAAAGGACACTGCCACCATATACAAGACAAGATAAAGACCGATGTTTTAAATGTAACGCACCCAATTGAAAACCCGACCATAAGTGCAAGGATAAAAATAAAATTCACTATGAAATAGAAAAGAGTGACAGAGACAAGGATGAGGAAGCAGAGGACATATCTTCATCTGATGAAGAAACAAATACTGGAGACTCAAAAAATTCCCATGAGTCAGGAAATCAAAACGCAAGTTCGACACTCCATGTCATTGCAATGACAGATATTTCTCAACCCCAAACTCTTAAATTTTATGGCTATGTTAGAAAAATTAAAGTAAAAATGTCCATAGATAGTGGCATTTCACATAAATTTATAGATACGAAGATAGCAAGGCAATTAAACATATTCATTTATCCTACCTCTGAATTTCAAGTCTCCATCCCAAGAAATAGGATCGCTTCATGTGATGGGAAATTCCACAAGGTAGAAGTTTCCATGAATGACTACAAATCAAAATATCCTATGTATGTTATGCCAATTGGAGGGGTAATATTGTCTTGGGGGGGGGGAATGGTTATCCATGCTTGGTATTTTTGGATTAAACTTACAAGAGCAATTGATAACATTTTATGAAAATGGGGAAAAGTACAAACCACAAGGAATTAATTGTCCTACCCCACAAATAGTCTCATCTAATATGATGTAAAAAATGATTAAAAAGGGAGCCCAAGCTTATTTCTTACACTACTATGAAATAGAAGGAACTACTAATGAAAACAAAAATAATTATCCCAAGAACTTAGAAAAATTTCTTCAAAAATATAGCACCATTTTTCAAGAACCCCCTTGTGGGATTCCTCCACCTCATTCTAGAGACCACATCATAGAGTTGATCCTTGGCTCCACCCCAATTAGAAAAAAATATTATAGGCATTTGCACCAACATAAGACAAAAATTAAACGCTTGGTTCAAGAATTATTGGATTGTGGTATTATTACACAAAGCAAGAGTCCTTACTCGGCTCTAGTCATACTTTTTAGAAAAAAGGATGGATCATATAGACTCTATATTGCTTATCGAGAATTGAACAAAATTACAATAAAGGATAAATTCCCAATTCCAATTGTGGATGAGTTATTGGACGATATCCATAGCACTAAATATTTCTCTAAGATGGACCTGAAATCAGGTTATTACCAAATAAGAATTTGAGAGGAATACATTCCCAAAATTGTTTTTTATACCCATGAAGGGTTGTATGAATTTTGTGTCATGCCTTTCGGTTTATCCAATTCTCCCATTACCTTCCAAGAAGTAATGAATGATTTGTTTCTTCCATACCTACGAAATTTTGTACTTGTGTTCTTTGATGATATCCTTGTTTATAGCAAGAACTAGAACTCACACCCCAAGCACATAGAGACAGTATTAAAACTCCTTCAAGAGAATAATTCCTATGATAATAGATCTAAATGAAACTTTGTACAAAAATCCAGGGCTATCCAAGTCACTGATAGCTATGTTCAAAATATTTTTAAGCTTCATGGATTTCCCAAGGTTATCGTAAGTGATAAGGATCCCAAGTTTACCAACAATTTTTGGAAAGAACTATTTCACCAAGTTGGGACATCCTTAACCATGAGTGCTTCATACCATCCCCAAACAGATAGCTAGACTGAAGTGGTTAATAAATTCCTTGAAGGGTATCTGAGCAATTGTGTGAATGATTTTCAGACATAATGGATCAATTGGTTACATCTTGCAGGATGGTGGTACAATAGTATATATCATACCTTGGAAAAAATGTCCATGTTTGAAGCATTGTATGGTTATATGCCTCCCTTGATTAAGGAATATGTTATCAATTCCAAAGTTCCTACTATGAAATACTATCTAGCTACATTAGATGAAATTTTACTCACTCTTAAGTTTAACCTTCAACAAGCAAGGAATAGAGTCAAACAAAAAGGTAACAAAAGAATAAATGACCTAGAATTTATGAYAGGAGATTGGGTGTTTGTTTGACTACAACCTTACAGTTGATGTTTTGGTAGTTTTGAGAGGATCTTTCCCTCCTAGATGACCTTTTTTAGATGTAGAGAATATTTTGGAAGCAAGTGAACCATTAAACAGATGTGTGGAAACCCTAGAAGAGAATTCGGCCTCAAGAGAATAACATTAAAGTAATAAAAGGATCTAGAAAGAGAAGTCGACTCCATAGGAAAAATATACACAGAAAATATAATTACTAGAAAGTCAGGTCAGCGTAGCCAGAAAATTCATTGGACAAATTAATATAAATACAAGACGTTTTATCTCATTTTCATACCCATTCAGAGCACAAGTCTTGTGGAGAGTTGTAGTCACATTTGCAACTACAGTTGTAAGGAGGAATAAGGATGTATGGTCATCTCTTGGTCTTGGTCTCTCTCTAGCACTATCAAGTGATATTATTGGTGATTCTCTTGGTGAAATCCTTGGTGATATTCTTGCTAAGTATGGTGCAAGTTTGAGAGAGTAGTGCAATTGTTGTAGTTGTGTATGGTACTTGTTCAGTGGATATGGAGACACTCTCTCTTGTGCACTACCCTTGGAGAAGGAGCGTTCTACTTGTCTTGAGTTGTTGTTGTAGTTAGCAGCTAGAGTTTATCTATTGGTTTTGTAGTAGGCTTGCTGGAATTATTCTAAGTAAAGGTTAGTGTGCTCGGGGGTGGCATATGTAAATGCCTATGGTTGGGTGACAATGATGTGACATTGTCTATGGTTAAATGAGAATACCAAAATTTTAACATGGTATCAGAGCCACGTTACCTTCAAAAGAGTTTGACCACTGGAAGGAAGATCCTCGGTTGCAGTGCCAATTTCTTCATGCCAGTTCCTTCGTGCCATTTCCTTCATTCTAGTTCCATCATGTTAGTTCCTTCATGCCAGTTGTAGTGTCGATTACAACACCAATTGCAGTGCCAGCACCAATTGTAGTACCAGTTGCAGTGAAAGTTTATGTGAAGTATTGGGACCAATTTTTTCGTTGTCCTAGTGTGCCTTACCCTAGCGCATCTCCAGCTACCTTTAGATTGCAAGTTGGAGCACTTTGAATTTTTAGGGCTCATCATTGCTTGTCACAATTTACGGATGGTGTCGTTGTCTGTCATTGTTTTTTGGAGGCATGTACTTATATATGTTTAAATTGTATCACTATCTTGAGGGTGTTTGTAGGAGAAGGGATCTTTTTTCCAAACACACGATTGGGAAACTATAGAAAACAAACCGAGTGGGGTAGCAGCAATTAAACTCCAGGTTTGCATATCATGTTTGATATTTTTTTATATTGTTGCAGTTTAAGTAAGTGTTGTAACTAGAATAGCAATTTTTATAATTATATTATTGCTATTGTTATTGCAAGTTTAGTAAACACTTGATTATTGTTGGTACAACTACCATTAAGTAAATGCTCATATTAATAATGCACTTGTTTACAAGATAAATTGATCTCCTCGAGGAGATGTTCTTGGTTGACCTTGTTCCAGGCAAGTTATTGTGTAAATTACATGGAGGTTACCATGGAGATATTTTTGTTCTTGTTTCTTGTTCTGGGCAAGCCACGGGTAATAGCTTTGAGAGGGAGCTATAATGATGGTTGTGGGAGGCAACAAGAAGCATATTATTCATACATAGAGTCGTGCACATCCATGTAATGAAGGAAAAGAGGAGGTCAGTCAATGTAGAGAGATCAGATGAATTTGAAGACTATATAGATTTAGAGGGAGTCAAGCTTCAGCTGCAGCATGCAGTTTCAAAGTGAGCTTGATCTCAGAGAGAGTCAGTTTCTTAGAGACTTTCATTCATAAATTATTCCTCTTCATATTCAGATTCAAATTTAGATGGGAGAGACATCCTCTAGGACTAACAGATAGGAGGCTAGATCAAAAACTTCAGATACTTTGAGGAAATATGAGACCTCCCGGGAGGATTCCCTTGTTTCAATGAAGGAAGCCAATCAGAAGGACTGGGATGTGGACCTTTTACCTTGATTTTGATACATGTACATCAGTTGATAGCAAAACATTTGTTGATATACCTACATGGTACAAGAAGATATGGATTGGGATATGCCTCAGATGGAGATGTGAAGCTGCAGGATTATACAGATTGTGACTGGGTAGGGAGTGCAGTGGATCGGTGGAGTACTTCTAGTTGTTGCTTCAGTTTGGGATCATTTTGATCTCATGGTTGATCAAGAAGAAAATGATAGTGCCACTTAGTACAACATAGGCAAAGTATATAGCATCCAGTATTGCAAGCCATGAAGCAATGTGGCTTCAAAAGTTTCTTGTAGGACTTTAGCCAAGACACAATGCAAAAAGGAGTTGTGAAGCTCTAGTACACATCCACAGATGAGTAGCATTAGGAAGACATTCTCCTAGATTGGTCATGCTGATTTGACCAAGGGGTAATGATACATTCACTCACAAGATTATCCATGTTGATTTGGATAGTGGAAAATGGCCCAGGCGTAGTCTTTCTCCTATTAGTCATGTTGATTTGACTAGGAGCGGAAAGACTCGAGGTGCAGAATGTCCACTCTTGTTGAGAGGGAGGTGTGTTGTTTCTTCTCATGCCAGTTAACCCCTATGGCCAAGGGTTCCCTAGATCAGTCTTGTGACTAAGGGGGTAATGCACTTTCGGACATGGCGAGAGAAGAAACATCACACACATAGTCACGAGGACTATGGGAGTATCTTTGTGCTACTGGATGAGACTATAACTATGGTTGATGGCATATTGTAGTAGTTGTGTGATACTAGCTTACTGTTGAATAGTTATAGAGATATTGATTATGATTATGGTTGATGGAATATTGTAGTAACTGTGTGTTACTATATGATTGTTGCATAATCATAGGTATGACTATGGTTGATGGAATATTGTAGTAGTTGTGTGCTACTGGTTGATTGTTTCATAGTCATATGGATCCTGACTATGGATGAGGGCATATTGTAGCAACTATGTGCTACTAGTTGATTGTTGCATAGTCATGGAGGTGGAAGACTATGATTATGGATGAGGGCATATTGTAGTGGTTGTGTGCCACTAGTTGATTGTTGTATAATCATAGAGACTGTTGTATTGCATGGTGGTTCGATTGCATGAGAGAGACATTGTGTCTATGGATAGTAGTTGTGTGCTACTTGGAGTGGTTTTGCACCACTAGATAGTAATTATGTACTACTATGGATCGGCATAGTCATGTTCTACTAGATGGCATTGTAGTAGTTGTGTGCTACTAGTTGATTTCCATGGACACTACTAGTTCACATTGTAGGTAGTTGAGTGCTACTTGATTGCAGAGATTGTGACAGACGATTTAAGATATCGATGGCATTTTGACAGTTGTGTGTTACCAGTTGATTTCAGAGTAGTCAATGGACTACTAGATGAAGAAATCGTGAAAGATACCTCCATATCTAAGAGAGAGTGTTGATGTTTTGGTATTTGTGGGAGGATGTTTCCCTCCTAGATGACCTTTCTTAGATGTAGACAATATTCTATAAGCAAGTGAACCATTAAATAGATTTGTGGAAACCCTAGAAGAGAATTCAAACTCAAGAGAATAACATTAAAGTAATAAAAGGATCCAAAAAGAGAAGTCAAGTCCACAGGAAGAAGATAAGCAGAAAATATAATTACCAGAAAGTCAAGTCGACACAGCCAAAAAAGTCACTAGACAGATTAATATAAATAGAGTAATTTTTAGCTCATTTTTATACTTACTCAGAGTGTAAGTCTTGTGGAGAGCTATAGTTGCATATGCAAGGAGTAATAAGGGTGTATGGTCATTTCTTTGTCTTAGTATCTCTCTAGCACTATCAAGTAATATTATTGGTGATTCTTTTGGTGATTCTCTTGGTGGAAATCTTGGTGATATTCTTGGCAATATTCTTCCTAAGTATGGCACACATTTGAGAGAGTGGTGTAGTTTTAGTTGCTTCATTTGTGTATGGTACTTGTTTTGTGGATATGGATACTCTCTCTCTTTTATGCTACCCTTGGAGAAGGAGCACTCTACTTGTCTTGAGTTTTTGTTCCAGTTAGCAGCTAAGGTTTATCTATTCGTTATGGAGTAGGATTGTCGAAATTATTCTAAGTAAAGGTTAGTGTGCTCGGGGGTGGCATATGTAAATTTCTATGGTTGGGTGATAATGATGTGACATTGTCTATGGTTAAACGAGCATACCAAAATTTTAACACTTACAAATAGACTTCTCTTAAAAATTACAAGAAACGCAAATTGGCTCCTATGTTTTATGGACCCTATCAAATTCGAAAGAGAATCGGTCAAGTTGCTTACACCATTGATATTCTAAATAAAGGGAAATTGCATGACATTTTTTATGTTTCTTGTTTGAGGAAAAAGTTGGGTCCTACCATCCATATACAAACATAATTTCCTCTTTTAGATGAAGAAGGAAAGTTAATTTTACTTCCTAAAGGTATCTTAGAAGTATGAACCAAATTCCTATGTTCTATAAGATTTAATGAGTATCTGATCAAATGGAAAAACTTACCAGAAGATGAAGTTGTTATCACTCTGTGATTTTCCTATGGTTGTTGTAGGAAATCCCAAAGGTAACCATTTCAACCTACTTTAGACTGTATTCTAACCTAATACATTCAGAGAGGGCTCTCTCAATAGCCAAAGGATTTCACACTCAAAGATATTCAACAACAACACTCATAAGGTCAGATTTATGATAGGAACAAAAAAATTGTATAAGGGTTGGTGGTTTGAAAAACTTGGGAAAGAGTCCATTGGGCAATGGAGTCAGAACTTGAATATCAATGGCTTACAACTAATGCAAGTTGAAACCTCCCTGAAAACATTGAGGCAAAGTAAGCACCATGTTCAACAGGTTGCAATAATAAAAATTCAATTTGAAAGGGGAGATAAGCCCATTGCAGGAGAGAGCATCTAGAAAAGGATGAATTCTCAGCTGCAAATTTAGAGGAATGAAGACAAGATCAAAGGTTACCCGACAGAGAATCTATCAAGGATGAATTCTAAAAGGAATAACCATTTAAAAATTAATATATAGTCCACTATATTAGAGGCACCTAACAAGGGATGAATCTCTTCATGCAGCTTCAGAGGAATTAACACATGGGAGTTGATTACTGAAACAAAAACCAATAACATATTACAAGCATGATCTATGTGAGAGGAGCATCATACAGAGATGAATTCCTTCCACTTACACATAGGTTAGTTCTACATGAAAGACACATAAACAAGGAAAACATGATGAACAGTTTGATGAATCTTAGGTCAGAAAAAGATAGCTTCTACATTAATCTTCAAAGAAATAAACAAGTCTTCATTACATTGGCAGGGGGTTTCACTTCCCAAAAGTTGAGCAGAGCCCAGGCAACTCCCAGAAAAACCACACTAATGACTTCTAATGCCTATCTTATCGCCTAGATATGGATGATAGCATTACAATTCAAATCCCATCCTCTTTCCAAAAATAGAAATAGTTACAAATGGAAAATGACACGTTTTAATTGATTTCTTTCTTTTCAGGAGGAGAAATTCTAAAAAATAGGCTTCAAAATGCCACTTGTAATTATCAAACCATAACATGTGTGTAAAATATGAGAACTTTCTTTGTATATAATATAGTTTTAAAGAAAAAAACTCTCTCGATTTCTTGAAATTCATCTCCAACTGGCCGAAATATGTGTCACAAAAACATGTCTCAAACAGGAAATCATGAAAACTGAAAAAATAGGGCTCAAATATTCCTTCAAATATTCCAATTTGTGACACTTATGTGAAAAATGAAAGAGGTTAATGTTATTGGGTCCATTCTTGAAAATAACCTCCTTTTTATTTTGAGAATTCATCCTGGTTCAACCAGAAATCCTCCTGGAAGTCAATTGGTCAAAAATACCAGTTCAACAGTCTTAGAACAGAGTTTTCGCAGCACATTATGTAGTGCATTTCATAGCACCTGTCTAAATTCGCAGCATCTAAGTCAGTTCATAGCACCAAAGGAAAATCAAGTAGCCAAACCCTTCCTGACCTCCAAACAAGACAAAACATCTCATGGAGTACCTGATGGCTATGAGATTGATGCTGGTAATTTCATATTTGCACTCAGATGCCTACAAGCTGCCTAACCTCCAACCCTCTTCCTTAACTAGTTTGGAGTGCCAATTCGCAGTGCCAAGTCAAATATAGCATGCACACTCCGAGGAGGCTGTTAGTTGATGGTATGACATAATCCTTGGATAACATGATCAATCTTATGTGTTAACAGAAGCTACTTGGGAAAATGAGTTTAGCTCCAAGCATTTGTCTTTACCCATGCTTCGAGGATGAAGTTTTTCATGAAGGGATGACTTGTAATATAATTTATTATATTAAGTTTAAATTATTTATATTTTTGATTTAAAATCCACGTTCAATATTCTAAAAGACATGACTTTACTTATTTACGTGTATTTATACACGTTGTTGTAATTTTAATGAGCATCGAATAAANATATATATATATATATATATATATATATATATATATATATATATATATATATATATATATATATATATATCTTGCATCCAACTTCTAATGCACAACGGAGTGTGTAAGTGTCAGCCATGGGACACATTTTCTACTATGCTTTGTACGCTAGAGATTTGGAAATTTTAACGTGGTGATGGTTAGTGTTGAGACCCGATGGAGCATGTTTGTGAATAACCCATATTCCAATACGTTCCCAATAAGAATACTAGAAAAATTCAACTAATGATTGAACATTTAGAAATTTGACCATGAACAATCCACTCAAATAAAGGTTTGATTCGTTGAGTAATCCACGAGGCAACTCTTTCCAAATCTTTGAGCTTAATAACACCAAGATTTGTTGTCAATGTCATGATTGTATGGCTTGCCAAGGGTCATACAAGCATTGAAAATTGACAGTCGATCCATCAACTAAGTTGGTGATATGCCCGATTTAAAAATAAAAATTGAAGTGGACAACCATCGATATCAACTGAAAGAATGGAATAATCGACCACTAGTCGGGCATGGACATCGAGTGTGGAAACTAGTGCTATTAATGCTTGAAGATGCAATGGCAGCCTAGATTGCATATATTAAAAGTCTGTAGTATGTGTTATAACCCTAAATTGCACCACACATGCTTGCCTGGCATCAGGCCAACTCACATCCCTTCTTTGCCAAAACATTGTTGAAAAACTCTTTCAAAATCCTCTTTTATAAAGGCCCACATGCCCTAATCCATTACGGCACGTGTGTACACGTTGGCTGGCCCAAAACAGCCCGTGTGGACCGATAAAAGCATGAAAAAAAGGAAAGTTGCCGACAGAACAAAAAGCTATGGGTGAGTTAACTGAAACTCCCAGCCATGCATGGCCGAGGGTTCATCCAAATACCTAGCTCCTTCTAGCCTATAAAAGAAGGGGTAGGGGTCCCATTTGGAGGAGAAAAACTATAGCAAAGAAACTCTTCCCATTTACGTATTCCCATTGTCCCAACCCTTTAGCATTTCCTTATGCCAAAGGATATTTAAAGCAAAGCAGTTGAAGGACAAAAGAAGAGGAGCCCAGGATCATGTTCGAGGAGCGGTGGTCGGTCTCAACTTTTGTAAGTTGACTCATTCAAAGTAATAAAGAGAATGCTTTTCCTGTCCCAATTCATGAACTGTTTATAGTTTGATTAGTATATGTTTGGATTTCTAACCCGCTAGTATATAAGTAGTATGCATGCATAGTTGTTGTTCATCTTGAATGCAAGTCATCTTTGGAAGGAGTATTGCGAACAAGTAATCAAGCACAACGGAGGATTGACATCAAACGCCGGTAACAAGGTAGGTTGATCTTTCCATGCATTTTCTAAGAAAAGGGGATTTAAATCTAGGGATAAAGGTAGAAAGTAATTTCTATTCGGTCATATCTGCATGCAAATTCTGAACTCTATTTGCTAGTCTGTAGGGTGTTTTTCCCCAACAATAGAATTGGCGACCATACTGGGGAGACTCTCTAGGGTTCCTGGAATTTTATTTAGTTTTTGGGTAGTTTAAAGACTATTTTTTCTTGCCTATCTTTTCTTTTTCTTTTTGTAAGGTCTGAGCTAGCAGGGAGTCTGGTTTTCCATACCAGCTTTCCATGACTTTTGCTTGACTGTGTTTTTCGGGACCCATAGAGGTACACGCGGCCTGCACAAGGTCTGCACGCATGTACCCGTGCCCTTTCCTCTTACAGCCTACGTGTGAATGCTAGTTGTAGAAGTAGCAGTAGCGTGTAGAGTTCAAAGAACCTCAGAGTCAGTCATCATCTTCCCTGTCAGAATTAAACATTCTCAGGGGGTTTTCTGGAATTTTGTCTAAGTCTTGTTTGCTAACAGTCCTATCCCGGATTGTTTTTTTCTTTATCATTTTTTCCTTACATTATTTGTTTTTCTGTTAAAAAGAGTATCCAAGCCTTCAAGATATCCTGGTTATCAATATCAGTGGTCTCTTCCTGGTTTGGTCTGTCTATTTTCATTTTTTCTCAGAGTTTAGATATACACGCAGCCTGTACAAGGTCACCCCGCGTGTACACGCCCTCTGTCTCTATTCAGCGCACGTTCGAACGCATTTTGTTTGAGTAACAGTCGCGTGCTTGTACATGATACTTTTTTGGGTAAGGCAATCATCATGTCCCTTGATAATAATTATTCCTCTCAGGTGTTTGAATCTTTGTTTGAACAATCAGTAGCTTAGGATTAATTTTACTCTTAGCTTGTTTTTTCTCATTTAAAACGTTGTCAGAAAAATAAAAAAAATTACGGTTTTTAGACAAGTGTGAGAATCATTGTTTTTACAATTGTTATTGTGTGATTTTTTAATCTGATTCTTTGCGATCTGCGATTAGGCCAGAATTGTTTTTCTTGGTTTTTGCTTGTCAATATTTTTCCTTTCTTGCTTTACTATCATTTAAAATAAAATAAAAAATTCTTTTCATTTTCTTGTTTGGTTTAAAAGTGTGTTTCTGCATTATTAAGCCAGGGAAAAGTCTTTTATTTCATAAGTTTTTGCAGTTTACTTAGATCATAAGTATCTCGTAGTAGAGTGAAATTCCTTTGCGTTTGCTATCCAAAATCTTAGAAAAATTAAAAATATTTTTTGAAAAGTTGTCAAAATTTTGCATTCAGTAAAAGTTTTGTTTCCATCTTTTTTATTCATTTTTTGCTTTCATCTTTTACACATCATCAGTTTCACCCTCATACCCCTTGACGTAAGACAAATCCATAAAAGTAATGCTAAATTTAAAATCTACTATACTTTTATGTTTGTAGAGTTCACAAACTAGTTCAGGACTAGGGCCTTGGATTAGGTGGGAGAGGAAACTCTTCAAGGCCATTTAAAATCAAACATTAGAGTCTAAGATAGGTAGTGTCTAAGTCCAGTTTCATGAAATTTATCTGGGACCCCCCTCTAACACAGGGGATAAACACGAGGTAGCGTGCGGAAAGGTAGTGGAGATAACCCCTCCAAAATCGGACCAATCGTAGTGGAGAACACATATAGAGGGCTTGTTTTGGGATTCCGTCGTTTGCATTTTCCACGGGGCTTCATGGGTCTCGAATCCATTTGAGGTCCTCAGTTTTCTTCCAGACCATTTTCTCTCGATACCCTTGACAGGTTTCAGGCTCGATACCCTGCTCATTGTGGTCTACCCGACTTTCGACTGTACCCGCCTGGTGACTGTTCGTGTGCTGGCAACCTAGTTGCCAATCTTTGTTAGGGACATACAAAGGTGATTGCGGAGGTATACCGCGATACCTAGGACAGACATCAGGCCAAACTTTGCAAATTATACCTGGAGGGTGCTTTCGTGTTCGAGTTGCACTTGCACCGGTAAGTTGCTCTAGTGTTGGTTGTTGTAATTGTTCTTCCAATTAATTTAGTGGTTGCTTGTCTTATCTTCTAGAGACTTTTTTCTTAGTGGGTATTACTTTTGAGTGTTTAGACTACCTTAGAGTGTCTTGGATCTTCTCACACGGTGGAGGATCCTGAGCTCTGTCGGTCACAAAGGCTTCTTGGCCTGTCGTCGGTTACACTAGAGCCACCCTCGCCACCATTAAGGCGAAAGCTAGACCAACAAGGGTCTTTTGAAGCGACCGGGTTACAAACCATTGTGCCCGAACAACCCCCGAAGGAATAGAACATTTTGGACCTTGAAGCAACTTCTCTTGGATCGGTTGAAACCCCAACCACTGATCTCTTGGCACCTTTCATTGTACCAATTCAATTTTACGAGCGTCGGACAGTGTCGCACACAGCAATGGAAACAAACGTTGTTACTCCTTATGGGAATTCTTCAATTCCCACCATGGTTGAGAGATGTCATCTCCTAACCTAGCATCGTTGGTATGAGCCACCATGGTCTCGACCGCAACTACTTCGCACAGTGGTCCGAACCCATCTTTGGTGGTGGCCACAACCCCTTTCACACCTAGTGTGACAGGCCCTCCATTCTCATACGGTATGCCTAGTTCGGGTACAAGTCATGTATTTTCCTACTCCAATTTACAGACTTTGGGTCTGGGGGTAGGGAGCTCTAGCGCTCCTCTACAAGGTTGCATGGGGGGCACTCCTGTCCCTTTTAACGCTTTTCCTTACGAAGGAGGTCATATCCCTCCTTCGTATCCTTCACTCGGTGGCTCGCATCAGCAATCCGTCAGGAAACCTACACACAATAGTTTATTTGGAGCGGGGAGTGAAGGACCGCCTTCGCATAGTATGCCAGTAAGTTCAACACCATTTTCTTGGAACAAAATGTTTGGTAACAACACCTTCTCGTCAGTCGCTTTCTCGACTAGGGGCAACCCCATTTTTGGACAATCTACTCCTGTGCAGGGTACTATTCCTACACAAGGGGAAAACCTAGTAGGACCTTGGAATTCAGGGCAAGGATCTGTTCCCTCCTCCGGAATGTTGATCTAGGGTAATTCTTTCCACAATCAATGGAACCCCAAGAAAACTACTATGCCTATCCCCACAGGACCGGCATGGGGTAATCCTTCCCAAAGTCCTTAGAATACAATGCATGCCCAACAATCTATGTCTTATTTGGGAAATCATCTGATGATGTCTCCACATATGCAAAATCCTTACGCTGGCTAGGGCCATGGTTTCTACCAGAATCTGGGCCAGCAACCAAACTTTTCCTAGCAACTTGGTGCCAGTCAAACTCCAGGTCCCTTTTTCCCAGGTTATCATCAACAACCCAAACTACCGTTCCTGAAAAATTTACACTTGCCAGATTTGAAAAGGTTGTTGAATGACCCCTATTTGTCACGATCCACGTTGGCCTCCTATGCCGACAAAGTTGCCTTCGAACATTCCAAAGTTTGAAGCCAAGTTTAATGAAGATCTAGGAGATCATGTGACTACCTTTCATCTTTGGTGCTCATATAACTCATTGAAAGATGACTTCGTTCAGTTGTGATTGTTTCAACGTACTCTCATTGGGAGTGCCATGAAATGGTACATTGATCTCGATCGCTCAAGATACTCTTCTTTTGGTGAACTGGTGATGGCTTTCCTTAACCATTTCTAGTTTCCTATGAGATACGATGCTAGCACAGAGCTGCTCGCTAATTTTGAACAGACAACAGAAGACCATATCTCTTATCAAATCTGAGAATGGAGATGTCGGAAGAGTTTAATCAAAGTACCAGTCCCACCAGCATTCCTGCTTGAGTGGTTCCTTAAGTCTTTGGTCCTACAGTTATCCAAAGACATCGTGACATCTGGAGTTTTCTCTAAATAATATGCCATCATGAGGGCTCAATAGTTTGAGCTCATCTATTCTCAGTCCGGTTTATTATACAACATCTTGTCAGATGCGCCACGTTCCATACTAGATAAAACTAGACAGAGATATGGACCACATGCCGATGGTATTGTCGGTTCAGCACAAACCAAGCTCGTTGAGAAATTGACAAAGTAGTTGCAGAAGCTATCCATACAACACACAATGGCCATCCAAACTACTGCTTTGGCTGCTCCCTCTACCAAAATCTCGAAAGTACACACAGTGCAATCGACTAACCCAAAGGCCACCCAGCAGCCTGAAGGGAAGAAAAAACAATGAAAGAAGGGTAAGGGGGATAAAAAACCCAATGATAATGCTGGCAGGGACAACACTGAAAAACGGAAGGTGAGGTATCCTTGCAACTTGTGCACGGAAGACCACCTGACCCATCTATGTCCTCGACTTGTAGAGGCCCAAAAATTTGTCACGCAGCAACAGCAGGTGGTGTTGAGGAACCCATTTCAACATGGGCAAAATCTAACTCAAGCCTCTGCAAGCATGGAAGGGGGCAGCCAAGAAACCTGCCCACCTCCAAATAACCCCTCATCCGTGAACATTTATATTTTTAGGGGTGATGCTTTCATATCGACTAGAGCGCACGATTATAGTAAACCAAGCGCTTCTAAGAAGGGTAAAGACGTTGACCTCCCATCTCTTCCTCTACAGATTGAGAAGACGTTGGGAGAAACAATGACACGCATTCCAAAAGGTGCATTTAAAAAATCTTCTCATAATCTAAACGCAAGGGCCACCCAGAGCTACTCTGTGGTGGAAGATTTATCACAAACCCCCTGCGCAATGTCTTCTTTGGAGGTCCTCCAAAGCTGCCCTGCTCAGAGGAAAACCTTGTTAACCACTTTGGGCTCTACTGAGACTTGTAATCTGAGTACCATCATGTTAGATACAATTGACTTAAAACCCTGTCTGCCTTATCACGTCGCTTTTCAGATAGTAGTAGCTTACCCCACGAAAACTTTTACATGGAATATCTTTCGCACGGTGGTCGACGAGGGCACCTCGACATGCGTTATGTCATTGGCATGTTGGAAGGCCATTGGCTAGACCGTTTTGTCTCCATCACCTACTCTCCTCACTGCTTTCGATGGTCATTCATTCCGGCCACATGGCATTGTTCCTTCATTCCCCGTGCAGTTAGGAGGGAAGACCATGTGTGTCGAAGTAGAGGTAGTCGATGCTCCCCTCGACTATAACCTCTTGTTAGGACGGAGTTGGACTTATGCTATGAAAGTTATCATTGCTACAGTTTTTCGGGTCTTATTGTTTCCACATGAGGGTCAGATAGTGACCATTGATCAATTGTCTTTCTCCAGACCTGAACCAGCATTGGGGGCATCCACGGTCCCAATGATTGATAATCCTCAACCAGGTGTCGTAAATGTAGGAGTTGGTTTGTGCCCATCCTTGATGGGTACCTTCGATTACCCACCTCCTCAGGGAAATATTAAATTTATATCTAATCACCATAAGGTTGAGATTTTTCAACTTTTGTCGTTCCGCATGACTTACTTCGAGGATCCATGGATTCTTCCTTTCCCATCAGCCACGATGGATGAGACAGGGCACCCAGGCATGTCCATGCCCCTGTCTGTCATTGAAGTAGCGTACTCTTTAGTCCAGCAAGCTTCAGCTAACAATGATCTGACTCCTGCATAAGAATTAGATCCACTTCTAGAGCCTATTTGGGCTCAGGGTTCTCTCGCTAACGTCGATTCGTTAGACTTAGTCTTGCCTTCTGATGAAGCAGTAATCAAATCAATGACTAGTTCGGACAAACCTTGGGAAGATCTTCATCACAGATCATATTTTCTCCTAGAGTTAAGCCGAATCGAAGCAAGAGAATTCACCGTGACCATGATGAGAGATCAGTTGTGTCCTATTAATCTCTTAGCTACACATGAAATTTATGCTGAGGGAAATATGGAAAATATCGCTGAAACTATACCAATCAACATCTCCCGAAACCCTGGCATCGTGGAGAACATCTTCGTCGGAGCGGATTGCTCCCCCGAAGAGATTCAAATCTACAGGGATCTTTTCAAAGAATTTCGCGACATTTTTTCCTAGTCTTATGAGGAAATGCCAGGTATTAATACAAAAATAGTTGAACATGAAATCACAACTTATCCTGATGCCAAGCCTGTTAGACAAAAGCTTCGTCCAGTTAATCCCAAGAAAGCAGCAGCCATCAAGATTGAGGTTGAGAAATTGTAAAGACAGGTTTTATCTATCCTATCCATTTGACTCAATGGGTGTCAAATCATGTGCCAGTCAATAAAAAACAAGGCACGATTCGTGTATGTACCGATTTCTGTGATTTGAACAAGGCATGTCCCAAAGATAATTTTCCAACACCATTCATTGATCAGATCATTGATGAATGTGCTAGTTGTGAAGCATTTTCTTTCATGGACGATTTTTCAGGATATAATCAAATCCAAATCAAACCCGAAGACCAACACAAAACGGCATTCATTTGTCCATGGGGTACATTTGCATATCGTAAGATGCCTTTTGGCCTTAAAAATGTTGGAGCCACATTCCAGAGGGCCATGTCTTTTTCTTTTCATGACCTCAAGAATATAGTTGAGGCCTACCTAGATGATTTAGCATCCCAATCTCGCAAGAGAACAGATCATCCCACACACCTTAGACTAATCTTCGAACATTGTCGCTACTTTAGGATTCACTTGAATCCAAACAAGTGCAGCTTCTGTGTAATGTCAGGACGTTTGTTAGGTTTCATAGTATCAACAACAAGGATCATGGTCGATCCTCTCAAGGTGGAGGCAATAATCCAGTTTCCCCCCCACGCATAATTCTTCAACTTCAGAGTCTACTAGGCAAGGCGAACTTTTTACGACGCTTCATCGCCAACTATGCCGAAATCACCAAGGGCTTTATGTGCTTACTGAAGAAAGACGTTCCTTTTTACTGGGACAAGGCCGCTCAATGCTCTTTCAACGCATTAAAACATGCCCTCACAACTGCACCTCTGCTACAGCCACCTAACTATAACAAAGATTTCTTATTATATCTAGCTCCCGCAGAGTCAACCATTGGCATGATTTTAGTTCAGGAAGATGATTTGTTCTCAGAATACATGATCTATTACCTGAGTTGAGGCCTCATAGGACCAAAACTCAATTATTCTCATATCAAAAAACTTGTGTTGGCAGTAGTTCATGTTGTTCAATGGTTCCATCATTATGTTATGTTTTGCAAGACCACCATCATTGCTGTCATGAATCCATTCCAATACATGTTGACACGATGGGTTATAGGCAGAAAAATCAGTAGATGGATAGGCATCCTCCAGGAATTTGACTTAGACTTCATTTCAGCAAAGTCCAAAAATTCATTAGTCTTCGCAGAGCTTATTTCAAAACTTCCAGTTGAGTCAGGTGACGTTGTGCCTGAAGAATCGCCTATCCGGAGAGATATGTTTTTTATCACATCTTCATATCCCTGGTATGGAGATATACTTATCTATCTCTAGACTTTGAAGTGTCCCACTTCTGCTTCTCGTGATGTGCGTCGATGTATACGCCATCAGGCTAAGAATTATCTCATACTCAATGATACGTTGTATCGGAGAGGTGTAGACTGCATCTTACGTCGATGTCTCACACATGAGGAGGTAGTCATTGTGCTCAACGATTGCCATACCAGAGCTTGTGGTGGTCATTTGTCTAGGTTGGAAACAACCCAAAATATTCTACGAGCAGGTTACTTCTGGCCAACACTTATCAAAGATTGTGTAGAATTGGTCAAGAAGTGTCATTTGTGCCAAGTCTTCTCTCGGAAGATGAGGGCACATCCCGCTCCTATGTTTCCTGTCGTCATAGTTGGTCCCTTCACCAAGTGGGGGATTGATTACACTACTTGCAACCCCCCATTAGCAAGGGGGCACCGCTATATCATCGTAGTTGTAGACTACTTCACTAAGTGGGTTGAAGCTATGCCAACATTTAAAGATGATGGAGAGACTACAACTCTCTTTTTATTCAACCAGATCATAGCAAGGTTCGGCGTTCCGAGAGAGATTGTTACTGACCATGGAAGTCACTTTCAGAACCAAATGATGACCGAATTAACATCAAATCTTGGGTTACGACAAGAGCATTCATCACCCTACTACCCCCAAGCCAATGGATAGGTGGAAGTTGTCAACAAAACTCTTAAGACTATTCTACATCGAACTATCAACTCAGCCAAGTCAAATTGGCATTTGATGTTATACTCGACATTATGGGCTTACTGAACATCTGTTAAGACTACAATCGGTTTCTCACCTTTTCAACGCATTTACGGGCTGGAGGTAGTCTTTCCCATCGAATGTCAGATCCCATCTTTAAAATTGGCAGTACAATTATTGCGAGACACTTCTCCACTTGAAGAACAATTAGTACACCTTGAGCATCTCAATGAGAAGCGTCATGATGTAGCCCTGGCCAATGAGGCTCATAAACATAAGGTCAAGTGTCAGTATGATAGGTCTATTTGTCCTCGGATTTTCTCTGAAGGTGACCTTGTCCTGGTCTATGACCAAGATAAGGACCCCCTAGGGGCAGGAAAATTCAAACCCATGTGGTTCGGACCCTTCATCATAAAAGAGGTATTAAAAAAGGGCGCTTATCGTCTGGTTGATTTTGAAGGGAATGCTTTGGCGGAGCCTAGAAATGGGCTCTACCACAAGAAGTATTACTCATAGGCAGGTCATTGTGGGTAACTTTTTGTAACATATGTATAGTCTTTGTACTATTACTTTTTAGTTTCTTTTAAGTGTTATGAACATGTCATTGATGTTATCTTTCATCAATATGGCAGATGTCAAGTGATTCCGAGGTGTTCATTAGGTATGCAGATGGTGCTAGTCGGCACACTCGGAGGCTTGCCTCCACAGCTTGGGTAATCTTTACACCTCAGGGCCAGTTGTTATCTTTCGGAGGTATATGCTTAGGTGACACCACAAATAATGTCGCCAAGTATAGTGCAGTTATTGAGTTGCTTCGTGATGCCTTGTCATTGGATATCTCTCATCTCCAGGTCTATCTCGATGCTCAACTGGTTGTGTCTCAGCTAAACAGAGTATATCGGGTTCATGATCCAACCTTACACCGACGATTCCTTAGGGTACGTCTCTTAGAATGAAACTTTGATTATATTACATATTTTCATGTTCCTAGGAGATAAAACCACATTACAGATACTCTAGCTAATCAAATTTTAGATTGGCATCTTGCACACATATGAAAGAACATTGACATAAGCATGTAAATACCTTTTTTCACACATGATCCATACGACACAAAAGATAAAAAAAACCATATATAACATCATAAAATAACCAGAGTACATAGATGGATGCAAGCGCCTCAAAAATGGGACTAATAATGAGTCACAGGGCTTATGCCCTCAAAAAATATATACAAGTAGTGTTTGTGGCACGTAAAAAGTCTAAATAGGTTCAGGGCTTATGGGCCCTATTATAATAGTCCACAGCATGGGCTAAACACCTAAACAATCGAACCCACATCCGAGGTGCCCCCACTACATGAGGCTGCATGGATGGCAGTAGGTCCTCTATCTCTGCCATCGAGACTGTGCGAGTGAGTGCAGTGAAGTTCCTCTCAACTCGTATAAGGACCCTCTCAGCCTCCCCTGCTGGTAGGTTCCCTGCTACTACTGGTCCCCCAGCGGCGGCAGTTGTGGCTTCTAGCCGAGGACGATGCTTGTTCCGTGCATAATCGGCAGGTCGCATGGGTCCCACATCTGTATGCAACAAACGTATACCCGTCAAATACTCTGGCATATAAAAAATGATATATATAACAAAAATGACATAAAAATTACATATACCAACAAAAAAAAACTACAAAGGTGGAGACTTACCCATCTCCCCTCGCTCCTCACCAGGAGGCACGGGTATCTCAGGATCTCTAGAAAAGTCTATCCCTGCATATGGGTAATCCTCGATCACAGGGATCTACCATGACAACCACGCAAAAAAGTCGTCATCGAAGGACTCATTGGTCCTTCCACCACCCTGTCGCGACAGTAATACTACCCATCTACATATAGCAGGAAAAGAGGCCTGATGTCTTCATACCACTTTCCGAGGACTAAATCTTGGAACTCTCTCAAAGAAGAATGAACACAAAATCGTCCCGAACTCAAAATTATTCTGTGTCCGATGACGGAAATCTGTCAATTGCCTCTTCATACACTCCACTAGTGTGGTACTCCAGTCAAAAATTTGTGCATTCAAGCACTGGATAGAACAGTTCATCTATGCATGAGACGCCTGATGAAAGGCTATGGAACCGGTAATCCACCCAATCAGAAATAATATCGCCTGCAGCGATAGGTCAGTGATCTTACTAATGGGCACCTAGGAGCTCAAACGGTTAGTCCTGGCCTCACAGTGTAGGGCTATCAAGTCCACTATGTTAAGCAGCCCCACTGGAAACGTCCTGAAATTGACTGGTTCCCCTCTCCTTGAGAGGCCAGTCAAAAAATAAATATCCTTGATGGTGGGCACTAGTGATTTCCCCTCTAGCATAAAGGCCTTTGCATCAGGGTTCCAATAGTCAATCATGGCATTCAGTAGCCTCGGTTGCACTCGCATAAATGGACATTGGAAGAACTTCAGAAAACCACATTGCATCAATGCGGCCACGACATTCGGATCTCCCAGAACCAACTCACTGATTGCTTCATGCTCCCTTTCCCTCCAATGGACATACATCCTGCCAAAACAACCAAGTTCAGGAGGGTTAGTGCTTGCTCTTTATTTCTTTTTTGACAATAAAAGGGGGTCCACAGGTGTTGTCTAGGTGACAATCGCGTGTACATGCGGGCAGGCTTTACTCTGCCCAAGTGTACACATGGTCTGTCTAGAGACAGCCCGCGTGGACCTAGGGCCGACCTTTTAAAGGTCGATGCCCACCCAAAAAATGAAATCAAATGCAAAATTTAAGAATTGAATAGCTAGATAGGGGAGTTTCTACTTACTTGGTCCAAGTGGAAGTTCGTTTTGTCCACTGTAGCTCCCGGAATCACAGTTTTTAGCAAAGGGGGTATTTTGGCTCTAAAGTCAATTTCCAAATCAGTAATTGTGATAATGAGCTGCCAGCTTCTATTTATAGATTTTTTGGCCTCTTTTTGTCACTTTTTTGGCCTCCCTTATCAGTTTCTTTACACCAAAAACCATTTAGAGTGATTCAAGAGTTATTTGGGAGGGATTTGATCGGGTATTGGGACACTTTTTTTTTTTAGTTTTGAGAAAATTTTGACGGTCCATGAAATTTTTTCCAAGAATCAACTTGAGCATATAGGTTAGGTTACTACCCCGACTTTTGTGTCTCGTTGTCTTTTTCTCTTCCATAGGATCGATCCCATCAAGTTGTGACACGGAACCATCATATCTGCTTTAGAAGTGGCACAACTTGGCGGTAGAGCTTACCAGAACATGGATTCCCTAGGTAGGTCCTAGTTGCATTATGGTGTCCATGCCATCTCTAAAACACTGTAGGCTCAGGAGTCCTTATAGTCTTTCCTGAATATCAGTTTGAGCCTCATTTGCATGATTCTTCTTCTCTCTTGATCTCACCCTCAGGACTCCCAAAAAACTAACAGGTCTCCTTTTAAGCCCTTTTCAGACCCTCTAAACATGAAAAGATTGTCGAGCAATCTTGTGGCCTTTCATGCTCGTTAAACTGAAATTTGAAGTCGCGTTTGTCCAGCAGTAGTTTACCCCTTTTTCGGTCCGGATGGTCAACTGTACGAACAAAGGTATACTCTATGGAACTTTTGTTCTTTAGAAGAGTACTCTCAGGTATAATTTTATCCCTTTTTCGGGCCTGAGGGACTAAACTTACAAAAAATAAACCCCCACGGAGTCCATAGTTAGGATCTTTTCATACTCCCTAAAATTGAAAAGATCGTCGAGTGACCTTATTCTTTCACACTCGTTAAATTGGTCCAGAAGAATATTCCTGATGGAGTCCATAGTTAAGCTTTTTTCAGACTCCTTAAAAAAGAAAAAATGGCCGAGTGATCTTGTCCTTGTCACACTCGTTAAAATGGTTTTGAATCAACGTCTAATCGGTGGTAGTTTACCCTTTTTTCAAATCGACTAGACTATCTTCGAAAAAGGTACCCCAATGGAGTCTCCTCTTATGTTTTTTTAGATTCTCTAAATATGAAAAACCATAGAGCTTACCTTCTCTGGGCTCGTTAAACTTACATCGAAGTGTTAGAAAAATAGGACCATAGAGCAATAAAATAAAACAAATGTGGAAACAAAACACAAAAGATACA
>ML807074.1:129788-175280 GCA_009831015.1 Picea engelmannii
CGTATTAAATTCATTTAAATGATCTGCAACAGAACCACCTTCTGACATCTTCATATTAAATAATCTCTTCATTAGAAATACCTTATTGGACGTCGAGGGTTTTTCATACAATTTGGCCAATGCATCCATCAAACCCTTCATTGTCTTTTCTTTGGAAATATTGAAAGCCATCGACGCTGTCAGGCTCAGTCGTATCGTTCCTAGGGCCTTTCTGTCAAGAATCTCCCATTCTTCGTCCTTCATGGCCATCGGCTTCTTTGCTACTCCACCCAATGGTAGGAATAGATCCTTTTGATATAAATAATCTTCCATCTGCATCTTCCATAACTGGTAGTTTTGGCCGTTAAATTTCTCAACCCTAAACTTTCCATCTTCCGACATTGCTCCCACTCGAACTAGGAACCCTATTTTCCTGCGAGTTACCTTTCGCTCTGATACTAGTTGTTAGAAAAACAGGACCGTGGAGCAATAAAATAAAACAAATGCAGAAACAAAACACAGAAGATACACAATATAAGAGAGACACATATTTACATGGTTCACCCAGTGTGGGCTACGTCCACCAGAGAAATTGACAGGTCCTTCCTTTATTATTATCCAGCAAATGAAGGGATACAACCTACAGCAAAACCCATTGTAACTTCCTCTTCTTTCTCTCACAGTCTCCTTTCTCAGAATACAATATTCGCCATCAATCATAGCTGCAATACATTTCTATCATAAAAGAGGGTTGCCTTCTAGGGCAAAAAACCCTAACATAATCTCTACCGTTAGATCTGCGACCTTATAATGAACGGTCCAAATTTACAATGAAATTGAAATATACATTTACAAGGCAATTTTCCCTTCGGGGGCTTCTCCCCTGAACCCCCACTAAGGGCCCTCTTTCCCCCAGACCCCCCAACCGGGGGGATAGCCCCCCCGGACCTCGCAGAGGGGGTACCCCCCCCTCTACACTCCCCCGCATGGAAGAGTGTACATACTTCTGGGGTGTAAATACTTCATGGGGTATAAACACAACTGAAAGTAAAAGACCTCTGAATCAGGAAGATAATCAGGCTCCACAACCAACATGAAGGATGTTACCATTGTGTGTTTTATTAACCGCATTTGCATACCTTATACACCAGCCTTGTGACAGTTTGCTTCTGTGTCTTAACACCTTTGGCCACCGGAGGATTTTTCCCGAGTATCATTTTACTAGAACATCAGTCTTGTCCTTGTGCCTTGAACTTGTATGTTTGCAATACTCGTTCCTCCATTGTAATGTAATATTCCCTTATTCTTTTTTCCACAATTATTGAAAAGAATAAAAAAATCAAATGTACCCCAAAAAGAGGAAGGGAAAAGTATTTTCTTTATTGGCAACATAATGAGTCTCCCTTGGATAAAGCACACCTGTATGTTTGTTCATCAGACTATGGGATGTAGTACGACCTTAGGAAGCTTTTCTCGCTATATAGAGTTGTGTCCTCCACCGTTTGGTTATCCTTCCAAACATATGGAGAGTTTGCGTTGCCTCCTGCTTCATAGACTTATGATTAACATACATGTTGCCTGAGTCTCATCATTTGTCGTTTTATTGTCCAAGTGAAGTTTGTCACTAAGCCTGAGTCATCCCCTCTGCAATATGTCTCTTGACCGCATACCCGGCCATCCTGAACATCCAATAAAGTCCTTGTTCAAAATCACTGAAGCCTTCAGTCTGATCATCAATATTATCAAGTCCATGACCGACGAGTCATTGAAGTTCTATGGGTAGTGCAGTCGTACACTCATATTACACTCCTACCCAAGTTTTGAAGATTTTGAAGTTGTTGCTCGAGCTCTGAAGATCTCATCTCCAGCCATCAGGCCGAATCAACTTCTAGAAGATGGATACTCTATATGTATATCTTTCTGATTTCAAGATGTAGCTCCACTATGTATTGTTCGCGACTACTCTTTATAGTTATTTGACATGGATCTACAGTGTATTTGATTGGTAGCCATGGTTCTATTTTATTTTGAGCATGGGTATGCTCGCCTCGGTGAGACATTTGTTCTTTTGCAAATGGCACCTCCCAGTTCCTGATCCTTGGGCTCAATCGTTTGGCACATCAGTAAAGATTGGTAATGTATTCTGGCCATCAGATGCTCTTTTGACCTCACACATTAGGGGGCATCTTTTATAACCCTAAATTGCACCACACATGCTTACCTAGCATCAAGCCAACTCATATCCCTTCTTTTCCAAAACACTACTGAACAAATCTTTCAAAATCCTCTTTTATAAAGGCCCACGCACTCTAATCCATTACTGCACGCATGTACACACTGGCTGACCCAAAATAGCCTGCGTGGACCGACAAAAGCATGAAAAAAAGGAAAGTTGCCGACGGAACAAAAAGCTATGGGTGAGTTAACTGAAACTCCTGGCCATGCATGGTCGAGGGTTCGTCCAAATACCTAGCTCCTTCTAGCCTATAAAAGAAGGGGTAGGGATCCCATTTGGAGGAGAAAAAATATAGCAAAGAAATTCTGCCCATTTACGTATTTCCATTGTCCCAACCCTTTAGCCTTTCCTTATGCCAAATGAGATTTAAAGCAAAGTAGTTGAAGGACAAAAGAAGAGGAGCCCAGGATCAGGTTCGAGGACCGGTGGCTGGTCTCAACTTTTGTAAGTTGACTCATTCAAAGTAATAAAGAGAATGTTTTTCCCATCCCAATTCATGAACTATTTATAGTTTGATCAGTATATGTTTGGATTTCTAACCCGCTAGTATATAAGTAGTATGCATGCATATTTGTTGCTCGTCTTGAACGCAGGTCAGCTTTGGAAGGAGTATTGTGAACAAGTAATCAAGCACAATGGAGGATCGACATCAAATGTCGATAACGAGGTAGGTTGATCTTTCCATGCATTTACTAAGAAAAGGGGATTTAAATCTAGGGATGAAGGTAGAAAGTAATTTCTATTCGGTCATATCTGCATGCAAAGTCTGAACTCTATTTGCTAGTCCRTAGGGTGTTTTTCCCCAACAACAGTATGGTAATCAGTATTGTCGTGTATACACAACAATCAAATATCGTATAAGATGATGTGAAGTGACTTACCATTCGACTTGGTGTCGGTGAAAATAGATGCTCGTCATATTTTATCCGTTAATTTTGCAGCATTGAAAATGCAAAATCTTGCAATCAAGTCTTGTAAAAGAGTTTGTATGAAGTTGTTTTATGGAGTATAAAATGTATGGAATCTTGTTACATGAAGGATATGTTTAAGTTGACCCATAATCGATCAGTTGATTCAACTCATACTTTAGTCTACTCGAGTCAAGTTTGTAGTCTAAGTCTAGTTGAGTCAAGTCTGTAATCAAGTCGAATTAGAAAAGAAAAATGAAAATACACATTTTTTTGATTGAATTGATCGTGTATCACTCAATTGAGTCAAGTGTACAATTGATTCAATTGAGTCAACGATAGGAGGGGGTTAAACATGCGTCTTAAAAGGCAGGTGATCCCCTCCACTCATGTAATGTAAGTCGGTACTTAGCCGATGAGATCAGTTTCTTACCGACATCAGTTGATACCAAGCTGACATCATTTAATTATGACTGTAAAATCTTGATACCGGTAAAAATGAGCCTTAATAACAGTTAGAGAGTCAATCATCGAGTCATGTCCTAGTTTTATTCGATTCCTTTAAGCCATGCACGTGCAATAGAGTCTTAGAATTGAGTCATAGTTAGCCATCCTTCATGTAATTTGATATGCAGAATCCATACATTCTAGAGATATTAAATCATATCCATGACTAATGGAAACAGAGTAGTAGAGAAACAAGTTTGATGAGAAACAAAACAGTAAAACAACAAAAGATAAGCATTGATGATGAGCATTTTGGCATTGCTTAAAGGCAGTCAAGAAAGATACATCAGATGATAGACACACACATAAGAACTTAAAATATAAGATGATGACACAAGAACATTTGAATTGATTGAGCCCCTTGGTAAAATAATTCCAGAACATCTCCCTGGGTCGTTACAACAAAAGCAAAGGAATAGTAGGATTAGTTGATGTCGTTGGCCTAGTCAATTCCATAAAAAGAACCCCTAGGACTGGAAAATTGTTGGAGCTACAATAGAGTGAGCCCCAAGTATTATTGTGAGGATTAGACTTTGCAGTTGGATTGAGGTAGTAGTGGGCACCCTTGAACTGGAAGAGAAGGAGATCGAGGAGTTTGGATATGAGATATGTAGTCATTCAGATCCATTGGAAACCAATCACAGTAAACCTTGTATACATGTATCTTCTTATACATTTGGAAGTTGTTGTAGATGAGTTATCTATGCATATCGGTATGCATGGTTGATGCACAATAAGGATAATTCCACGGGAGTAGAGACATGAGATGTTGTTGCACACTTTCTTGGGATGAGCAAGAATTTGAGTGTGAGGGAGATGTTGAGGAGGCATCTTAGGCCTTTGTAATAGTCATCATATATTATACACTAGAATAAGATAATACATGAACACACGTACTAAAGTAAGTAAATGCACATAGGGTATAAATTCATCTAACTAATTATTATTTGGAGTGGGTGCAACTTCTCTAACCATCTCTCCTATGTATATATACTCATGAAGATGGAATATAAAGGCAATTGGTTAACCTTCCCAAATACTTCTCTTTATTCTTGAGTACATGTGTGCCCCTAATATTCCTCATATAATGCATCTCTCTCTTCTTGAATGCATGGTGTTACTCCCTCGACTACAACAAGGTACCTTTGTAAATGATCATGTAGCTTTATGCTCTCATAGGCTACTAGATGTCCCTTCGATGACAAAACTCATCCAATGGAAAAAATTGAACCGTCTGTCTACACTTCAAATGACTACTCAAAGTCTAGCAACTACAACACATGTGTTGACACAAGTCTATGCTTTAGTTTTTCGAATATTTCCTGACACTTCTCCATCGAATTCCACGGTTTGTTCTTCTTCAAAAAATCACTAAGTGGTGCCAAAATATTAGATTAACCTTCAACGAATATGCAGTAGTAGTTATCCAAGCCAAGGAAAATCCTCACCTCATGAACTATTATCAGTTCTTCTCAATCCTCAAATTGCATGTATCTTCACAAGATCCATGTGAATGCATCCTTGTCCAATCCAATGGCCTAAGAATGGGATTTAATTTCACCTAAAGACATACTTGGACTACTTCAAGTACAACTAGTTCTACCTCAACTCCTCAAAGAATTTTTCCAAATGCCTCTTATGGTATTCGATGCTCTCATTGAACACCACAATGTCATCTAGGTAGAAAACCACTAGCTTGTCCAAAGAATGGTATAAACATGTTGTTCATCAAGGTGCAAAAGGTAGCTAGAGCATCACACAACCCAAAACACATAACAAGAAATTCAAAACTACCATAGCTTTTTACCATGGTTATGTGTTGAGGGGGTTGGATTCCCAATGCTCAACGATAGGGATTAGACCCAAGAACGAGGCCCAATTAGACTCCTCCCTGTTTGATATGGAATAATTCTTCGGGTTAATGGTTCGGAAACCATTTGATGAGATTCAATAGTTCTTCTTTTTCTTTTTAATGTTTCCCAATTTTATAAAATAACTGCAAAAAGCAAAGTAATCTAATCATTTTAAAGAAAAATGTTCTCCATGATAACATATAATAACAGTCAATGAATCTGAAACACAACTTTTGATCCTCTTGGAAGTAATTCCTCTAAGAAATAATTATTGCACAATAAAATTCAGGCATTATAGATACATAAAGTTGAAAGAGACGAAAATAAAATACCCAGAACTAATTCAACAAACATTTCATCAAAAGATAACTAAGAAAGCATTTATCAAGAATAACAACAATCCATTCAATTGTGTAAGATAACTTAACAGAAATTAAAATTGTTATTGGATGACTGAGACATTTTAACATCAATAGAATAATCCACAACAAAGAATAAAGGTACAGATATTTCTTGGCAAACCAAAAATGCCTTAACTCGAATCAGAGTTTCTTGAAATTAGCTTTGAAATAGTTCTTTGTTACAATTATTTGCAAAAAATCACCTCTGAGCCAAAAATCCCTTTCTTAGAGATCAATATTCTTATTTATAATTCAAACTACAAACTTAAAATAGTATAAAGCAAAAATATGAAAATTTAAAATCTTGCATGTCTTTTATGACTCTAGAGATCTAGGAGACTCAGTCACTACATGTTCAATATCATAACCAAGTGATATGGGAGACTCGGGTGTTGCATCATCGGCATCATATTTGGCCTATTGTTACAATACTTCTTCACACAACCATTTATGATGGAAGACGTGTTGATCCATCAATAAACTTAAACTTCCCTTTTCATGCTTGAATTATTGAACGTATTTTTCTATTTTGTGGAATATTAGACTCCAGTTTAGTAAATGTCTTGGTTTCCTTAACCAAGAAATTTTGTGTGTGGCCACATTCTATCAATGTAATCCCCTTGACCTTGACTTCACGGCTTCTCGCCTCTGCTTGATTAAATCAGATACCACTTCATTAATTGGCCAAAACTCTACAAGTTGGCCGAAACTGGGTAATTGTCTATTAACAATGGTTTTATTTACAAACTACCACAATTCCATATATGTTGACCATTCCTCACTTAATTGATCCTTCAACACTATAAAAACAAATTTCCAATACTGCAATGATTTATGTATTCGGGAAATCTCTTCTTCTGTTAAGATCTTGATGCCATGATATTCTTCTTTGTGAACCTTTTGAATTTCCTTCAGATATTTAATTTGGTCTTACATTTTGGCTTGTCTCTCATGACATTCGATGATCTTTTTGTGTACTATTGATATTTGTAGAGTCTCTTCCTGAAGTTCTGTTATTTTGGCAATGACACTCATTATTATTTGTTCATGTTTCATATCTTCTTCAAGGATATCTTACACAAACTTGGTTATGACAACAAGGGATCCCTTGTAGTAACTTAACTAGTTCCTTAGGAATTCCAACTCTTTTTTCATTTTCTTTGTCTCGCTTAGGGATGATTTTAAGGATGGAAATTTATTTTAAAATGTAGAAACCTTAGCGAATCTTACTAATCCTCCATATATCAACTATAAATGTTTGGCGATATTTTTGTAAAAATATTCAAATTTCTAAGTATTTTATATAGTTTTTATAAATTTTTGGCGATTTTTAAGGTAAAATAATTTTATCCTATAGAATTTGGGCGAATCATTTTTAAAATAGCGAATTTCRTTTTTGGAAAAACCATGGAAAATTAGCCCATGAGCGAAATTTAGCGACTCTCGCTCCGATTAGCTTTGGTGTTATCAATGGTAGCATAAGAAATCGATACCCTAGAAGATAAGAGTTCCCTAATATTTTCTCTCTTAGTGTTGACAAAGGCTCTTCTATAGTGCATATTAAAGAATTGTCTATATATGTTATTTTCCTCTTATACATTCTCTTGACAATGGCTTTTCCCCTGTGATAGTAAGTAATGGATTCTGAATCAACAATTTATTCCACAAGGTATGGGATTTGTTGATCACCCCATGAAAAAATATTTTTTAGGCTGTCAGTGGTGTGAAACTGCTCCATCTCAAGTTCCTTCCCTTTGTCAATTGTTTGGCTCTCTTTCAAATTTTGGGCCTGATTAGCAATCTTTTGGGGAATATTTCCAATCATGTCATCCATCCCAGAATTATATCCCTCATGGCCCCCTTATCTCCTTCATGTTTACTATCTAACTGAAGAACATCTTCATTAGTCTTAGTCAATTCAATGACTTCTTTAGGTACACCTACAGGTTGATGCTTTGAATGCTCACCTTGTGCTTGCTATTAAAAACCATGTTCTTTGCAGCTAACCCTTGTTGCAACTTCTCTTCCTCTTCTTCTCTCTTCTTCTTATTCTCTTCTTCTTCTTATTTCTCTAACTTTTTCTTTTATATCTACTTTTGCAAGTCCCTTTTCCTATTTTCTACTTCGGAATCCTTTATTTTGGTTTATAATTCTTCACAAACATCCTATGTTTCTTGTTTTCTCTTAAGCTCATGTTCTTGTTGCCTTTGGGATTATTTTTCTTGCTATAATCTCAATTGTTCATCTTGAACAACCTTTAACTCTACCTCCTCTTTCAATCTTCTTTCTTCCAATCTCTTGATTTCATGGCCAGACTCTATCTAAACTCTCTCAATGGCTAATCCTCTCTGCATCTAAACAATTTTTTCATCAATGGATAAAGTTTTAAAAAATGTCACATGAGGATTCTTCTTTCTTTCCAACAATTCATCCCAATCATGAGCATCTTGAAAAAACAACTCATCTTCCCATTTCTCATGACTATACGGCCAGGTTGCAAACATTATATCAGAGTGTTTGGAAACCAACCCCCTTGGATCATGCCTTCTAAATCATCCCAATGGGAACCCATATTCTAGGGGACTAGCTACTTCTTACCCAGCATGCTTCGGGTCCTTGATGGAATAGTGTCCCAGTTTTTTTTTTGTAAATTAGTCGATTGTATTAAATTCTATTTGCAAAAACCAATATACATGGCAGGGATCCTGTTACTTGGGCTGCCAACAAAGGAAACCAACCCAAGAACCAGGATGTTACTGTCTGAAAAAACCAGCCCTGGGGGCCCAAATATGAAAACATATTATAGTTTTTATGTCTATTGTCTAGACTAAAACTAGAAATGTTTCTAACAAGTAAAGAACTATGCCAAAAGAAATGATGCATATGAAAAAATCTAAAAGCATAACTAAAGAGAAACATCATACTCAAGATGAATTGTGTTTGCAATCAAACTTAGAAGGATTGGGCCATGTAGGGACGATGACGTGCTAGAGAGGTTGAGCCTGATGTTGTTGATGTTGCTGGGGATTTGCACACGTGTCAAACAATGAGTCAATTTTCCACTCCATCACCTCCTGCCTAGACTTCCAATATTCCATTTCCCCTCTCAGTTCAAAGATAAGATGAATTTGGTCCTTGGAGAAGCATTGTAACACACCTGACCCCTTAATCCTCACTTAGGACTAACAAGTTGTCACGATGTCTCTGATTGTCTCCTCAAGTTAGTACCTAGGAAGACCAGTGCCTACATGAGTACTTATTTTATCACAACATAAAATATGTTGTGTCTTATAATTTCATCACTACAGGTCTCCTTCAGAGTCTGTTGAGGTATCCAAAAATATAAATGCCTCAATCATATTGTCATCATTCATTCTCGACCTCATATACACATTTTGTAGCTAACTCGAACTTACTTTCGTCGAGGTATTTTCTCACTAGAGTCACCAACCTCTCCGATGGCATCATTTTGATGGATTACCTTAAGGATATAACAACTTTAGGATATCCTAGTTCAATGGCTATGATTTCATTGCAGCCTCTACTCAATCGAGGATTAACCTCCTAACACATCATGGTCTTAACATTTCCAGTGGGACTCGCATTAATTAATGACTGAGCTAAAATATTTCCCATGTTTAGATCAACAGTCTACTTTCACTCTCGTAGCTTCTCATCTTTGAAGTACCTTCGTTCTATCTCCACTGACTACTTTGATTAAGCAAATCTGACCATACATTCCCCCACAAATCAAACTATCTATGTTCAATAAATTTGGTAGTGTCATGTACTTTGGGGTTTGTTATTGAACATCGGATAAGGGTTATAAACCTTCTTCCATAGAATAATTCTAGTGATATCTAACAGTTATGGTCTCACCGACACTCTCTCGAGATATTTAGGGTCCTCACTCTTCCTTCAAAATTTCAGTGTAAACCTCTACACAATGCCTCTGATGGATCTTCCTCTGACACATTAACAGTCAGATCCAACGATCCAAAATTTACCTCATCCATTCTCTAATGGATCAATAATCTCAATTGGCTCGGAGTCTCCCTCATCAGGGTCCTATTCCAATCCCTCCCTTGGACACTCCGATGGTAATCCCATATGACCAATGGTTTGGATCTCCTTACCACGTCAATCTAACGATTGGGAGTCATCCCGATTGAACTCGGGTTTTCTTCAGGAAAAACAATTTGATTCTAGACTTAAACCTTTAGGAATTTCTTCAAGGGTTTTTACCAACTTTATAAGGGTTAGAAAACAACTCTAAGACCATCAAAGACCTCTCGATTTTATGAGAAATGAAGATCTTTCATTTCTTGCAAGGTTTCCACATAGAGATCGCAACTACCTCAGAACTCAGGGTTCTCCTTTCCTCACTCATTAAATAATGGTTTTGTCCATGTCTTGCAAGATTTCCTCTAAAGTTGTAAGGTCTATAGGGATACATAATGTCCATACTCACTCATTTTCACAATTTAATAGGTTAATAATGGAAACGCCAGTCCATCCCAATTATTCATAGATTTCATTTATCATTACAAGAATTCACATCTCCCATTGAATCATAAAATTTCATACACCCATCATTCATGCACAAATTAAACAAGTCAAGTTATATACTTATCTAATTGGGGAAAATTGCCAACACCAACTGACTAAGAGAGGATGCCTTTCCTCCTAACCTTAGTCCATATTGTAGAGTTCCTTCCTATAGTATGTCTCCCCCGTGAAAATCCATGATACCACAAGGGGAATGATTCAACTCATCTCCAAACTTGAGATGATCCATAAAGGTTACTCTCCTTCCTCCTATGAAAACAACAAAATTTTCCCCCTTCCCACTAAACTTGGGAACTTTACAAGTTTATCATATGGTTTCACAATTTGATTTCCTTGCACAAGGGAGTCCCTTCTTTGATAAATAGTACCTCAACTACCTCTCGTTACCAGTGTCAGTTTATGTCCAGTAAGCACCAAGTTGTATTCCTTCTTGCTCTAGTATGGATTCAAGTATTCTCTATTCAGGGTGATCACTCTCAATTTGGACAAGTTTCCTATTTTCTTCAAGGAAACCTTATCACTTTCCTTTTCTCTTCATCCTAAAATCATGACCTTATATTTTCTCAATGCTTGTTCTCTTGTGAGTCTATGGCTCACTTATCCACTGCGGATTTTCTTCTATCATCTCTTGTGTGTGTGTTTCCTTCTTTGGTCTCTTATACCACGCTCTGCTTACTGAACGTCTGGTTGAACATACTCGTATGTGTGTTGTGTCTGGTGTTTTTCCACCTTTGATCTCTTCTCCCACCAATTTTTTTGGGATTCTCATTGCCTTCCTACAGACATGACCTACAGTTTGTAGCTCCCATTCTGAATGGGAAAAATCATGGTGTCTTGTTGTCAGTCATTCAATTGGCCCTCTTCTCCTCCAAAATACCAATATGTCAACAACCATTAACTGCCTCAACCACTTCCCTGGCCTTCCATAACTGGTCATGTGGCTCATTTAGATTGGGTACGCTAGGAGGTAGGAATTGATTCTTAGCAAGCATAAGTTACCTTGTTAATCAAGCTTCTTATTTTCTTCATAAAAAAAACTCAACTCCCCACTCCATGCCACTTCATCAATCCCTTCTTCATCAATTCATGCTTCCTCAATTCCTACTTGTGTATCATGGCCAGTACTTTCAAAGATGTTCACTATCAGTCATCGGTTTTATTGTTTTCATTAAATTAAATCATAATTGCATGCTTCATAAACATACTTATATGAAGTCTTATCATATTTATAGTCTTGGGGGAAAACAAGGTGTTACATTCCCCTCCTCCTTAAAAGAAACAATGTCCTTGGTGTTTAAAACACCATGTATGTACAATTATACCAAAAAAAAAATGGGTATGCTAATATCATGGCACCTTCCAACTCCCATGTAGCTTCATCTACTCCAAAGGGATTCCATTTCACCTTGACCTACACAATGGCTCGGTTTCAGAGCATTGTTTCTTTCTTTTCCAAGATATATTGAGGTTCAGGATGGAATTGTCCCTTTGGTTC
Source organism: Picea engelmannii (assembly GCA_009831015.1). Lineage (NCBI taxonomy): Eukaryota > Viridiplantae > Streptophyta > Pinopsida > Pinales > Pinaceae > Picea > Picea engelmannii. The sequence goes on from ML807074.1 coordinate 141,737, forward strand.
CACCTGCATCATAGTCTAGTCAATAATATGATTATAATCATGTACATACTATCAGGAAATGCAGGACACTTCCAAACTAATCCTAGAAGAAGAATTTAATCAAGAACGCAAATGAAAACAAGCAATCACACAGTACATCAATATTTTACCCTGGAACCCTTAACTGAGAAAAAATAACATTCCTTTGAGCATTCTACTCTCTTGTTGTCTTATTCAATAAGAATAAAAGGTTACATGTCTAACCTTGGTCCACACCTAAGACACAATCGACATCATACCCTCTTGCCTACACAAGAACAACCATGTAGCCAATTTGGATTACATATGCATGAGTAGTATCCTACACTTACACATGCATTAACTTGTAAAAGTGAATTCTATGATCACCTCACAACAACAGCCTTTACGAATTTACAACACACCTCTTTATAGGCTTTACAACAAAAAAAAACCATAAATATTGGTGCCAAAAAATGGTTACAAATCCATGCATATCATTGGCTACAAATCTCGGGATTCTGTTACAGTCGACTCCAAGTTGAGTTTACAAGTCGACCTTCATTCGGTCTCTAGTTTGTCATCTCATGCCTACACTTTGACCTCTTGTTGTTTGACTTGTCGTTGATATATTTGACTTCGAATTTACCCTATCAACTCCCTCGACCTTCGACTTGTTGTCGATCTACCTCGACTTCGACCTATTGTCAATGTTGTTTATCTACCTCGACTTTGACCTATTGTCGATCCACCTCGACTTCAACCATCACTTGATTCACCTTGACTAGAATTTCACTGCAAAGAATATAACAACCCAACATTCTCCCACTTGTTGTCTTCTTTGTTGAAACAAGAGATTTTTGAACTTTTGTTCAAATACCCAGGGTAGCAATGCCCATTGCCTCTCTGCACCAAGAGAAATTCATAGCACTCACAGACTTGGTCAATGAGTCTGTTATGTTTTCCAATGTGTCTTCTTTCTCCAGTAGCACCTTGTTACTTTCCACCATATCTCTTACAAAATGGTATTGTACATAAATGTCTTAGTCTTTGAATGATAAGCAAGGTTCTTTGCCAGAAATATTACTCTTTGACTATCGCAACTTACCTTCATAGCTCTCTACTCAAACCTAATCACTGAAGACAACTTTTGAATCCATATTGCTTGTTTGCTTCCATGAGTGGCTGCTATGTATTCAGCTTCTTTTGTCAACAAGGCTTCGACCGTCTGTCAATTACTCATCCAACTTATTGCTCCACCGAACATATTGAAGACATATATGTTGGTTGACCTCCGTCGATCTAGATATCCAGCCTAGTCGGCGTTGACAAATCCATGTACATCTAATTTACCACTGTCACCTTCAAGTCTTCCTTGGTAACTTATAGCATAGTCCTTTGTGCCACATAAATACTTGAATACTCTCTTGACAGTTGTCCAATATTCCTTTCCAGGTATCAACATGTACCTACTCAACACTCCCACTGCATGGGTAATGTTTGGTTGAGTGTAGACCATCACATACATTAGACAACCAACAACACTTGCATAGGGAATGTGTTTCATGTCCTATATATCTTCCTGTATCTTTGGACACTGCTTAGCAGTAATCCTTGATCCCACTAGAATTGGCACCTTCACTGGTTTGCAATCATGCATGTTGAATCATTTCAAAAATGTTTCAATATACTTCGTCTGATTCAACCATATCTTTATAGTTGCTCGATCTCTCTTAATATCCATTCCCAGAATGAAGTTAGTTGCACTGAGATCCTTCATGTTGAACTTGAAGGATAGTTGCTTCTTCACCTCCTTTAATGCGTCCATGTTGTTTCTAATCAGCAACATGTCATTGACATGCAAAGCTACATATATGAAACACCCACCTTCTTCCTTGGAATATATGCAGTGATTAACTTTTTCTTCTCACAGATCCCAAACTAAGGATGTAAGTGTCAAACTTTTGGTACCACATCCATGGTGATTTTTTTATACCATAAAGGGATCTTTTGAGATTGTACACCAACTCTTACTTTCCCTTTACTACAAATCCTTCAGGTTGTTTCATGTAGAATTCTTCTTCCAGGTTCCCATGTAGGAATGTTGTCTTCACATCCATCTTTTCTATCTCCAGATTGAATGTTGCAGCCAGAGACAATAGTACTCTAATGGAAGTTACTTTTGCAACAGCGGAAAAAATCTCACCGAAGTTGACTCCCTCAACTTGGGAATATCCTTTCGCTACCAATTGAGCTTTGAACTTCTCGACTTGTCCTGCGGCATTCATCTTCTTCTTGAACACCCACTTACTACCAACAGGATTTCTTCCACTAGGTAACTTGACTAAATCCCATGTCTCATTATTATACAAGGATTCCATCTCTTCAACCATGGTGTCCTTCCAGAGTTTACCCTCTGTCGAGTCAACTGCCTCATCAACCGACTTGGCCTCATCATCGATGGAAGTTAGCACGAATGCAGAATGGAATTCATGCGGACTATACCTTTTGACTGGTTTTCTTACTCTTTATGACCTCCTTACCATTGTAGTCAATTGTTCCACCTCTTCCTCAAATTCAGTCGACTCACATGAATCATCTTCTTTGTTCCTCAGTTCAAAACGCACTATATCATGATTATTCTCAGTCTGAACAACTTCCTTAGGCTCAAATTTACCTCTGACTTCTATGAAGACCACATCTCAACTGTACATTTTTCTCCTTTATGCAGGATCCCATAGCTTATATCCTTTCATCCCTTCTTTATATCCGATGAAAATACATTTGACTTCCTTCTTGTCCAGCTTGCTCCTCCTTTCCTTGGGAACATGCACAAATGCATCACAGGTAAACACTTTGAGATGTGCCATTGAAGGCTTCTTACCTGACCATACCTCATTTGGAGTCATGTCGAATAGAACCGACGAAGAAGACATATTCACCATATATCTTGCAGACTCGATTGCCTCCTCCCATAATTCTTGTGCGAGCCCAAAACCACTGAGCATGCTCCTTGCCTTATCCATCAATGTTCTGGTCATTATCTCGGAAACTCCATTTTGTTGTGGGGTATATGGTGTGGTATTTTGGCGTGCTATGCCACACTTCATATAGAGCTGATCAAATTATTTCCACAGAATTCACCACCATTATCAATCCTCAACACTTTAATCCTCTTCTCTATCTAGTTTTCCACAAGATATTTAAACTCATTAAATAGCTCTAGAATCCCATTTTCTCTTGTCGCTCCAAATAGGAACCTCACCCGACTTTATTTCCCATATATGAAATTTTCACAAAAGTCAACTTATAAACCACATTTGGGAAAACCTTCAACCATACCTTTGTTTCTCATAGCTCGAAGTCCTTTTTCTCCAATGTGTCTCATCCTCTTGTTCCATAACCTCATCGGGTCGATTTCATCGTGTCTTGTCAAGTCAGTTTTAACTGACTTGGCTCGAGTCAAGTCGAGTTGCAGTCGCAATCGATTTCAGGAACTAGGATGTTGTTGCATCCATTCGAGTGAACATTCCCTACATGGTACCAATCTGAGCTCATCTCATTAAGACCATCGCACCTCTGATCATATTGCATGAATCCTTCTGAAATAGAGTATACACTCCATCATAACTCATCTTCCTGGCAGATATCTAGTTTCTTTCCAAACCCAAAATGTGTAGTACACTTGGAAGGGTTTTTTTCCTCCCATCCTGTAGTGTTAGTCAGACTCTTCCCCATCCGAAAATTCTGGTTGTTGAGTCGTCCCCCAAGAACACATCACCCCCATCATATTTTTCATATTCACATAACCATTCTTTATGTTGTTCCATATGATAGGATGCTCCTGAGTCAATCAACCAAACATCTTGACCCGACTATGTACTGGTCGATGCCAAGTACACATCAGCTCCCTTCTTTGAGGTCATATTTCTCTCAATAAACTACTTCTTGTTGGATCTGGCACTGACTTTTGTTTCCTTCAACTTGCAGTCCTTTTTATAATGCCCAACTTTACTGCATTTCCATCATCTTTGTGTCGACTGAACCAGGGATTTAGATCTACCCTTCGAATTAAAATTTCTACCAGAGAATATACCTTTATCTCTATCTATCAGTCGACCTCTCACTACCAGAGCATCTTTGGTTGATCCTTCCATGTTCTTTCTTCTTATTTCTTCCAACAACAAAGAAGAAACCACATCCTCTAGCGCTAGTGTGGTTCTATTACTCCCAATAGCTATGACTAATCTATCCCAGGAGTCTGGAAAAGAACATAATAGGTTGATACGCTTCTCCTCATTAGTGATCTTTATATCCACAAACGATAACTGGCTTAACATGGTATTAAACGCATTTAAATGCTCAGTCACCGAATTTCCATCACTCATCCTCAGAAGATATAGTTTCTTTTTGAGAAACAACTTATTTACCAGAGATTTTGATTGGTACAAGCTTCCCATATTGTCCCATAGTTTCTTGGTTGAATATTCACCCAAGACATTCAGCAGCACTGAACCTACAAGACAAAGTCGAATCGTACTTATTTCTCTTCTTTCGAGTTTCTCCCATTATTTCGTCGACATGCCTGTTGGTTGGGTACCTGGACAGACCATTTCCCATTGTTCTCAATCTACATAAAGATCTTTCATTTTGAGCTTCATAAAGCTCAAAATTCTATCCATTGAATCTTTCTATCTCTATTCTATAACTACTCAATATTCTTTATCGTGATCTTTAAAATAATTTATGACTTGTGACTCTTATTGTACCTAGGGTTTATTTCTCATATTCAAGATTTTCATATCAAGATCTGATATACTCACCAAAACATTACACTATTATGATAACTCACTTTTCAGAGAAGACCTAAGCTTTGATACCACATGTCAAGAAATGTAGAGCACTTCCACACTAATCCTAGTAGAAGAGAAGAAGAATTTAATCAAGAACGCAAATGAAAACAAACAATCACACAATACATCAAGATTTTACCCTGGAATCCTTAATCGAGAAAAACCAGCATTCCTTTGAGTGTTCTGCTCTCTTGTTTTCTTATTCAATAAGAATAAAAGGTTACACGTCTAACCTTGATCGACACCTAAGACATAATTGGCATCATACCCTCTTGCCTACACAAGAACAAACCTATATAAAATTTGTCTTACATATGCATGACCATCAACCTACACTTACACATGCATTAACCTACAAAAGTGAATTCTATGATCACCTCACAACAACAACCTTTATGGCCTTACAAAATGCCTCTTTATATCATTTACAACAAGCAAAACCCTAAAGATTAGCACCCAAAAATGGGTACAGATCCATGCATATCATTGGCTACAAATCCTGCAAATCTTAGGATTCTATTACAGTCGGGTTTACCAGTCGACTACCAGTCAGCCTTCATTCGGTCTCTAGTCAATTGTCTCACGCCTACACTTCAACCTCTTGTTGGTTGACTTGTCATCGATATCTTCGACTTCGAATTTACTCGGTAGACTCCCTCGACCTTCGACTTGCTATCGATCTACCTCGACTTAGACATGTTGTTGATGATGTCGATCTACCTCAACTTCGACCTATTGTCAATATACCTTGACTTCAACCGTCATTCAATTCACCTTGACTGGAATTTCACTACAAAGAATATAACAACCCAACACATACTTCTTTAACGGAGAGACATGGAAACATCATAAGCTTTAACTGTAGGTGGTAATGCAAGTTTGTATTCCATTGGTCCTATCCTTTCAAGGAATTCAAATGGTCCACGGTAGCGGGGTGCCAACTTAGCACGCATTCCCATTCTCGAGGAACTTCTTTTGTGTTTCACTCAAAGATACACATGGTCTTCTACTTTCAACTCTCTATGAGTTCTCTTACTATCTGCATAGCTCTTTTTCCTATCCTAAGCTACTTTAATTCGGCCTTATCTTAACCACTTCATACTCCATCTCCTTGAGAAATTTTTGTCCAAGTGTGATCATATCCACTGGGTTGTCCCAGTTGATTGGAACTCTACACTTCCTTCCATACAAAACCTCAAACAAGCTCATATTTAATGATTCTTGGTAACCATTGTTGTGGGAAAACTCTATCAGGGGTAGATACTCTTCCCACTGCTTAGGTTGATTCATAACATGCATCCTCAACATATCCTCTAATATTCTATTCACCCTTTCGGTATGACCATCTGTTTGAGGATGGTAGGTCATGCTAAATGCTAACTACGTTTCCAAGCTTGCAAACAAAATTTTCCAAAAATTTGAGGTGAAATTAGCATCTATGTTTGATATTATGATTTTAGGAAACCCGTGCAATCTGAAAAATTATTTTATGAAAATGTTAGCAACGTCTATGGATTTAAAGGTAGACTTAATGGGAATAAAATGAGCTACCTTGCTCAGTTTATCCACTATGACCATTATCACATCATGTTGCTTGATTGTCTTAGGTAGAACTGTATTAAAATCCATGGAAATCACTTCCCATTTCCACTCTGGAATGGGTAGGGGCTACAATAGACCTACATGATGTTTTTGCTCAAATTTCACCCGTTAGCACTCTAAACATTTTGAAATACATCGAGAAATTTCCTGCTTCATTCCAGGATAGTAATACAACTACCTTATTGTTGTCACCATTATATGGTAACCAGGGTGCCCTACATATGGTCTTCTATGGAATTCATCCATGACCAGATGTCTTAGATCTGTTGAATTAGGAACATACAATCTATTGTTATACAACAACAAACTGTCAACCCCAAGTTGATATCCCTCATACTTATTTTCCTTGGATTCTTGTTGTAACCCTTTCTCGACTTGATTGAAGAACTTGTCTTCTTGCAAGAGTGTTTTAATCCTCTGCTTGATGTCATACTCTCCTACACTTTCTACTACTAAGTGTATTGTTTGGATGCTTCGACTGAGCACATATGCCACCTTATTTTCCTTCCTTTGATATGTTTGATTTCAAAATCAAACTCGCTAATCAGCGCCATCCACCTGGCTTGTCCGGCATTCAAACTTGGCTAGTCGAATAGGCACTTCAGACCACAATGCTCGATCATCAAGATAAATCTTCTCCCGAGAAAGTAATGTCTCCACATATTCAATTTATGCACAATAGCTTTCAATTTTAGATCATGGGTAACATGTTTCTGGTCATTCAATTTTTGTGATTCATAGCAAATCACTTGCCCTTCTTGCATGAGAACTCCATTGAGTCCTTCTTTGCAAGCATATTTGCAAGCATTTGTGCAAACCGAGAAATCCTTTCCTAGGTTTGTTATCTTTAGAATAGGGGCATTAGTCAGAAGATGCTTCAGTTGTTGGAAGCTTTCTTCACACTCTAGTGACCATATAAAAAAAAATCCCTTTTCTTTGTAGTGAATTAATAGGATTACCAATCTTGGAAAATCCCTTTATAAATATCATATAGTATCCAGCAAATCCCATGAAGGATCTTATTTCGGTCACATTTCTAGGTGCAGTCCAATCCATGATTTCCTTGATCTTCTCAAGATCCATTGTCACTCCTTTTGTTGATATCACATGGCCTAGATACTGGATTTCCTTTTGAAAGAAATCACATTTACTAAATTTAGCATATAGTTGGTTTTCTCTTAACACTTGTAGCACCATCCTGAGATGCTCTTCATGCTCTTCTTTATTCTTGGAATACCCCAAAACTTCATCCACAAATACTAAGACAAACTTGTCTAAATATCTATCGAGCATGTTATTTATCAAACACATGAATATAGTTGGTGCATCTGTGAGTCCGAATCACCACAAACTGATAGTTCCCATACATTATTCTAAAGTATGTCATGTGGATTTCCTCATCCTTGATTCTCACTTGGTGATATCTTGACCACAAATCAATCTTTGAGAAAATTGCAGCTCCTCTAAGTTGATCAAAGAGATCATCTATCCTAAGAAAAGGATACTTGTTCTTGATGGTCATCTTGTTCAATTGTCTATAGTAAATACACAGTCTCAATGTACCATCCTTCTTCTTTACAAACACGACTGGTGCTCCCCATGGCGACACACTCAGCATGATGTAACATTTATCCAACATTTCCTTTAGTTTCATTTTCATCTCCACCAGCTCTGGTGTGTTCATTCTATAAGGCACTTTTAATGTTGATACTTCTCTTGGCACAAGATTTATTGAGAAATCAAGATCTCTTTTCAGAGGTTGTCTAGGCACTTCTTTTGGAAACACAACTATGAATTCCCACAGCACTGGGTGATATTCAACCTTCATCTATTTTCTCTCTATTGAGTTAAGCACTTTTATAGTATACAAGGGACACCCTTTTCTGCTGAACTTTTTGAGTTGTAACGTTGATATTTTCCTTATTGAATTTGGCTTATGAAGGCCTTGCAAAATCCTTGCATTGCCTTCCTCATCCTTGCATTCCAAAACCTTTTCATAAAAATTTAAACTTGCCTTGTGGGTATCTAACCAATCCATTCCCAATACTACATCATAGGATCCCAGGGGTAGGATATTCAAGGGTGCCTGAGTTTGCAATCCATCCACTTCAATTGGACATGATTCAATCAACTCAACTACTTTCCTCATTGTCCCAGTGGCTAACTGTATTAACCATGTTGTCGCATGTTTCTTTCTCTACAATGAGCATTCATAAACAACTCAAGGTGAAATATAACTAAGGTTAGAACATGGGTCAGTTAAAATAGAGATGGTTTGATTCGAAATTATACCTTCTAACTCCACCATAGAGGCTTTGTGGTCTACTTGCCAATTATCTACAACTAGGTAAATCCTTGGCACGCTTCAAGCTACATCATTGACTGTATTTGCTTCTTACACATTATACACCTTGTTATTGTCATGTTGTCAGTGGGGACAATCCCTCAACAAGTGTGGTTCTCCACATCCCTAGCATTGCAATGGTCCTTTCTTGGGATCCTCCACTCTTTCTCTTTCTTGCTCTGCTGGTTTATTTCCACTTTGAGATGGAAAATTTTGTTGATGCACACTCCTGCTTGGTTGACCCAACTATGTACCTCTCTTGTAATTATTTTAGGAAAATGACTTGAATCCCTTCTTCTGGAATCCACTCTTTTCCTTTCTCTTCTAGTCCTTTGAAGGCTCTTGCTTATGCTTAGACTAATCATAACAATACTTATCCTTATGAATGGTGTCCCCCAATGTTTTAGGTTTTTTGAATTCAATTCAATCTTGGTAGGATTGTGGCAATCCACCGAGAAAATTCTTGATTCTCTCCTTCGCATCCTTGAGGTAGGGAACATACATCAACAGTTCCATAAACCTTTTGGCATACTCATCCACAGTAAGCTGCCCAAGATTATGCTCATGGAATTCCTTGATTTTGTCATTGTAGTACTTTTCTGATAGGTAAGCCTTTCAAAAGTATTTCTCAAACTATGTCCATGTCATTTTTCTTTCCTTCATCCCCTTAATCTCTTTGATATCTTCCCACCAAATGGAAGCTCCTCCATTCAGGTTAAATATGGAAATCCTTGCCTTGGTATTATCGGATTAATTATGTACCTAAAAGTACTTCTTCAAACCAAACAACTATGTTTCTTCTCCTTTATTTATCTCTCCATCGAAGGTAGGCAAGTTATCCTTTTTGAATTCTTCAGTCAAGGAATTATGAGAATTATTCCTCTTCTTCTTTAGGAAACTTGACTATATGACACTACTAGATAGCTCTACCAAAGTAGTCTTCCTACTAGGTGACTCTGTGGAAACTCTTCCACCTGATCTACCTTTCTTGGCATCTCAATGCCTTTTTCTAGAAGAAATATTTCCTACATCATTGTGAGATAATCCATGCTTTTGAGCATCCAAAGGGGTTTTCAACCTCTCTGAATATTGCAATTATGCATTGCTAGGAACTTATTGAAGATGTTTCTATATTTCAAACAGGCTCTGCAATATCACTGCATTCAACTCTTCCTATTTAGCTTGGGATCTCATAAGCCTTTCATTATATGTCTTCATAATCCTAACAATGGCCATCAAATCTGGAGGAGTTTCTCTATCCCTCCAACCATCGGACTCTTCATATCTGAGGTGTGACAATTCATCCATGTTGTGTTTTACCAATCACCTCTACATATTTTCATTACATCCCACATGCTAAAGCAACAATTTTTATTAGAAATTACATTACCAGTGAAATTATGCATGCTAGACAATCAGTAACAACTTTCTTAAAAAAAAATCAAGTGGTCTTGACAACCCATTCAAGCCTAGAGTTTAAAATATACTTTGATATCACTTTGTAACACACCCAACCCTCTAATCCTCACTTAGCGATGAGGGGGTGTCACAATTTCTCCCATCATCTCCTCGAGTTAGTACCTAGGAAGACATGTGCCTACGTGAGGAATTCTCTTATCACAACATAAACTATGTTGTGTCTTACAATTTCATCACTACAAGTCTCCTTCGGAGTCAGTTGAGGTATCCAAAAATATAAACACCCCAATCATATGGTCACCATTCCTTCTCGGCCTCATCTACACATCCTCTAGCTAACTCAAACATAATTTTGTTGGGGTACTTGCTCACCAGATTCACCAAACTCTCGGATGGCATCATTCCAATTGATTACCTTAAGGATCTAATGGATTTATGATATCCTGGTTCAATGGCTATGATTTCATCGGGGCCTCTACTCAATTGAGGATTACCCTACTAACACATCATGGTATTAACATTTCCAGTGGGACCCACGTTAATTAATGGTTGAGATCAAATCTCACCCATGCTCAGATCAACGGTATACTTCCACTCTTGGAGCTTCTCATATTCGGAGTACCTTCATTCTGACTCTCCACTGACTACTTTGATTAAGCAACTCCAACCATACATGCACCGAAATATCGAATGATATGCGTTCATTAAATCTAGCAATATCGTGTACTTCGAGGTTTTCAATTGAGCAATGAATAAGGGTTATAAACACTCTTCCTTAGAATAATTCTCATGAGAGCTAATGGCTATGATCTCAAGAACACTCTCCCAAGAGATCTAGGGTCATTGGACTCTCTTCCTTTGGAATTTTAGTTTAAACCTCTACAAAATGCCTCTGACAGATCTTTCTCTGACACATTAACGATTAGATCCAACGGTCCTGAATTTACCTCATCCATTCTTCGATGGATCAACGATCTCAATTGGCTTCGAGTCTCCCTCATCATGGTCCTATTCCAATCCCTCACTTGGCCACTTTGATGGTAATCCTATCTGACCAATGGTCCAAATATGATCACCACGTTGATCAAACGAATGTGAGTCATCCCAACATAGTCTGATTCTGGACTTAAACCTTCATGAATTTCTTCAAGGGTTTTTACCAACTTTCTAAGGGTTAGAAAACAACTCTAAGACCATCAAGGGCCTCTTGATTTTACGTGAAAGGAAGATCTTGCATATCTTTCAAGATTTCCACATAGAGATCTCAACTACCTCAAGACTCAGGGTTCTCCTTTCTTCACAGGAATCTCTCCGGTCAACAAGATTTCCACATCACTAGCTAAATGATGTTTTTTTCCATGTCTTGCAAGCTTTCCTCTAAAGTTGTAAGGTCCATAGGGATACAGACTATCCATACTCACTCATTTTCATAATTTAACAAGTTAATAATGGCAACGTCAATCCATCCCAACTATTCAGGGGTTTCATTGATCAATTACAAGCATTTACATTTCCCATTGAATCATAAAATTTCATACACTCGTCATTCATGCACAAATTAAACAATTCAAGTTATATACTTATCTGATTAGGGAAAATTTACAACACCAACTGACTGAGAGAGGATGCCCTTCCTCTCAACCTTAGGCCATATTGTAGAGTGCATTCCTACAATATGCCACCCTCATGCAAAGACATGATACCATAGAGGGAATGATTCAGTTAGGACCCAAACTTGAGATGATCCAGGAACGTTACTCTCCTTCCTCCACTGGCAACACCAAAATTTTCCCCCTTCCCACTGAGCTAAGGAACTCTACAGGTTTATCATGTGGTTTCTCAACTAGATTTCCTTTGCACAAGGGAGTCCCTTCTCTACTAAACATTCCCTCGGAGACCTCTCCTTATTAGTGTCAGTTTCTATCTAGTAAGCACCAATTTTTCATCCTTCTTGCTCCAATCTGAATTCAGGTCTTCTCCGTTCAGGGTGATTTCTCTCAATTTGGAAGATTTTCCTATTTTCTTCAAGGAAACCTTCTCATTTTCCTTTTCTCTTCAAGCTAAAATCATGAAATTTTGTGTTCTTGGTGCCTGTTCTCTTGTGAGTCTACCACTCACGAATCCCTGCATATCTTCTTCTCCCATCTCTCATGTGCATGTTTTCTTCTTTGGTCTCTGATACCATGCTCTACTTGTTGAGAATCTAGTTGAATATACTCGTGTGTGTGTGTGTGTGTTATGTCTGGTGTTTTTCCACCTTTGGTCTCTTCTTCCACCATTCTTCTTGGGATTCTCGTGGCCTTCCTACAAACACAACTTGCAGCCCACATTTCCCATTCTGAAGGAGCAAAATTGTGGTGTCCTGCTATTAGCCATTCAATTGGCCCTTTGCTTCTCCAAAATACCAAACTGTCAATAGCCATTAACTTCCTCAACCATTTATCTGACCTTCCATAACTTGTCACTTGGCTCATTCATATCGAGTATGCTCGGAGGTAGGAATTTATGCTTAGCAAGCATAAGTTAGTTTGTTAAACAAGCTTCATGTTTTCTTCATAAAAACAACTCAGCTCCCCACTCCATGCCATGTCATCAATCCTTGCTTCATCAATTGCTACTTGTGTATCATGGCCAGTATTTTCAAGGTTTTTCCCTCTCATCAATGTTTTTGGTGTTTTCATTAAATTAAAACATAATTATATGCTTCATAAACATACTTATATGAGGTCTTATCATAATTACAGTCTTAGGGGAAAAAAGAGTGTTACAAGAGCACAGGATGGTCCTCTCCATCTTGTTGATGGGAACAATCACATTCCTCATGAAGTTGAAATCCCTCACTATCCACTAGAGGTGCATCCTCAGTTCCAATCTCACGGATGATAGGGGGGGGAATCAACATTCTCTTTGTCAATTTCTAGTGGAAAATATTCCCATTCCAATACACATCTTCAAGACTCCACCTCATTCTAGACAGCGTGTGAATCTTTTTCCATTGCACTGGATAACTATGGAAGAAGTGCATTGATAGCATTTTTTTCTGATGGGGAAGGAATACGATGCTTATCATTGAGGCCATGAAAAGTTCCACTACCCCTGCACACCTTACCTCTTTCTTGAGGCATATTGTCAAGGAAGAGGAAACTAGAGAAACTAACAATTCAGAACCAGTCTGAACTTGAAATATAAACAAACATAATGGAAATGTCATGAAGGCCCCTCCCTCCTTCAGAATTTATGTTCACCTTCCCTATTGAGGTCGTACGAGCTTCGAGAACACCCATAGTATTTTCATGTACAATAATTGTTACCTTCAACAAAACATAAAGATAATCCATGATTCCTATACAATGCCTTTGTGATTCAACCACCATCGTACCTTGCATAATTAAACATTGAATAATACACATGCCATGGATGTGATAACAAGCACCAGCCACCATCATTAGAAGGATCAAGGAGCTCCAGGTGTCAGCACGAAGGTCCATCTGTCATATGATCATTATGGTCATGGTGACACCCCATCCAAGGAAATAGTGTTTGAGTTTAAAACCATAAGGTATAAAAATATTTTTCTTCACCTCCCTTAGTAATGAAGCATTAAACCCTTGAAATACCATTTGATACATTGTCTCCCTCATAAAAATTTAGTCTGCTACATATTTTGGAAAAAAATAAGGTGTTGCAGTTGCACCAAGAATCCTTATGTAAGTGAGATTGTAACACCTTGTTTTCTCCCAAGATTATAATTATGTAAAAACTTCATATGTTAACAATATGAGGCATGTAATTGTGTTTTTATTTAATATAAACACCAAACTACTTACTGAGAGGGAACAAACTTGATAAGTATTGGCCATGATACACCAGAGGAAATTGATGAGGCAGAGGGACTGATGGAATGGTTGAGTGAATTAGAGCTTATATGCATCAGTGAAGAAAATAGGAGGCTTGCACACCAAGCTAATGTATGCTTGTAAACATAATAACTTCACCTACCAGTGTATCAGATTGATGAGGAGACCACGTGACCATTAAGAGAAGGTCGCAAAGGTGGTTGAGTAGTAATGATTATGGAAGCTGGCCCATACAGAGAGAGAATGTTCAATTGAACAATTGATGGGGGAAATGTACCACAGAACCACACCTTCATATTGTGGATGGAAGACTGCAGGTTACGTCTACAGGATGTTGCAGATATCCCAAAGGGATGGAGAAGAATACAAGAGGAGGAAAAAAGAAACACACACAGGATGATAGTAGATGGTAATCACAAACACACAGAGGAGAGAGAAAGAGAAGAGGAATACACACACACACACAGGGGAATCGGACAGAAAGGAGACCCTACAATAGCAGAAAAGGCTCATAGATGAGCAACAGAGAATAGTAGTGTGGATGTGTTGACTAAGAAATAAAAGAACAAATTTTTGGAAGAAAATAAGAAGCTTAGTTGTTGATGATCACCCTAAACAGAGAAGACCCAGATTCCCGGACTGGAGAAATAGTGGGTTGCAGCTTGGTGCTTACAAGACAGAAACTAAAAATGGTAAGGGGAGGTCACCAAGGGATTGTTGTGCAGAGAAGGGACTCCCTTGTGTAGAGGAAATCCAGTTGAGAAACCACCTTATAAACCTATAGAGACCTAAAGTTTAGTGGGAGGTGGCAACTTATGTTATGTCAAAGGAGGAAGGAGATGAACCTTCTTGGATCATCACAGTATTCAAACCCTACTGAGCCAATTTCCTTATTGGTATTATGGCTTGGCACAGGGGTGGTGTGTTGTAGTAAGTGACTCTATAGCAAGGCCTAAGGTTGGGAGGAAAGGCGTACTCTCTCAGTCAGTTGGATTTGATAACTTCCTTACTAGATAAGTGGTCATCTGTACTAAAACTAATTGTGAATGATTCATATGAATTCTCATAAATGGAAAAATTATATGATAACATATATGAATGTCTCAATCTAAGAGAAAGTATTTGTACTTAACTCATGATTTTTAATGGTGTAATATGAATTATGTTATGATGTTTATTATTTCCTTGTTAAATTGTAAAATGACTAAATGTGAACTACTACCTATTTGAATACTTTGTATTTCCCTTGTGAGGAGAATCTACAAATCATGTAAGGTTTTAACCTTAAGTTTGACAGTTTGTAATGGTTGTAGAATTAGTTTTGAGTTTTTGAAAGTTGAAATCGAAGTCTTGCGGAACTTGAAAAATGGCTAAGTCCTTAGAGTGGACAGTTACGACTCCTTTAAAACCTAGGTTAGTCAGCGAAGAATAACAGTCATAGATCTGAAGAGATTAGGACCATTGATCGATGGGTTGTTCAGGGTGAAAGTGTTGGAGAGATCCCTTGAAGGTTGTGGGAAATAGTTTGAATGGGAGACTCCGTAAAGAACCATTCAGAGTGGGGTTTTCGGAAGGAAATCTCACGTGTCATGAGAATTGTTAGCACTCTATAAATTTGTTCAAATGATAAAACAAACGACAGAGGTAACCTACAAACCAACTTTTGATATGGATATTAGCCTTCTCATCTCAGAGAGGGCTCTCTCATGTCACTTGGTCTTTAATAAATGAGTTTTCTTTAACAAATTAATGGCTAGGTTTTGTTGCTTTGAAGGGTTTTTTATAATTTTGCTGGCAAGGAAGGTTAGGGACACTTAGGGCTATGGAGTCAAACTTCTGAAAATGAATGGAAGCGTTGACTGGTCGGTAGAATTCTTCAAAGGATAAAGGATAAATGAGGCAATAAATATGAGTTATAAATTTTAATTTGTAGAGTGTAAGAAGAAAGGAAAAACATATAACATTATCAGAGCATTAAATAAATGAATTTTGACTTAGTTAGAAAGAACTTAACATAGTTTAAATTGCTTAAGATGAGAGCATCAGAAGATGAATTTTGGGCCTTTAACTATCCAATTTAACCAGAAGACAGTGTAAATGAAATCAATAACACAGGAAATACATACAAAGAAAGAAGACGAAACTCAGACCACCATCATTAGAATCTTTTCATGGAAAACTCAAGACATCTGCATATGTATTCTATTCAGCTTCAGGAAATTACTTCAAGTTCCAAATAGCTAAAATCATGCCCTTGCACTTCTGCCAACTTTTAATACATTTGGAACTCCTAATATTTATACAAGTTGAGTTCCTTCGGTTTGAACCGATTACAATGATTAAACTGAAGCGTTTCGGTTTTCAAACAGTTTACAATGATTGCAAAGAAATGTCTTGTCTTTGAAACTGATTACAATGATTACAAAAAAAACGTTTCGGTTTTGAAACCAATTATAATGATCAACAGGAAAACGTTTCTTGATCCTGGATTTTGGCTCCTTTGGTGATTTAGTATCTTTCTTTACCACTTGTTATGCTCTGGTTTTCCACATGATCTGTCATCTTTAGTGACATCTAGCTATCATCTATTGAACCCTGGAAAACTGCATTTTGTCTTACCCAACCTGATTATTTCCTTCCATTGCAAGTCAGAAGGGATGTCATAATCTGTCATTTCCTTTATCAAAATCTCCAGGTCAATGCAGGAATCATATGACATAACTGGTAGTCCTAGCTTAATTGTTTTGAACTGATTCAGGATTTCAAAATTTGTGATTAGATGCTCAACCAGAGTAGCTCCTTTCAGATTTTCCTCCAAGGTTTTGAACTTGGAATGATCCATTCTAAATTGGGTCAAACAAGCATTGTATTCTTCCTAATCATACAACTTTCCCTTGCCATGCCAAAATGGTGGAAGGCCTTTGATAAACAATTCTTCGAACAAATCTTTGAACTCATGTACACTCTGTTTCATTTGTGTTTCTTTGGTTTGGACTAATTTCAATGGGTTATGTTTAGCAATAACCCTCATGGCCCTGATAATCAATGTAGTTATGTCTTTAACTCCAATAGTCAGAAGATCTGCAGTAGGAACAACATTGAGTAGATTTATGGCATTCTGGGCCCATTTTGATGGTTTCTTTGCTAGAGTTTCATTTACAACAATGAACCTGCTTCTGGCTATGATGGCTATGTTGTCTTTATCATTATTGAAATTCAAATATACTCTGAACTTGGAAGTTTCAACAGTTATAGAGTCCCAGATGATATGCTTGGCCCCCTACAACAGGCCTTTGCCTCTTAACCTCATCTTCAATTTATCTATTCTTTCTTGCAAGACTTCATTCTCCTTTTGAAATTGAGCCATTCTTGCATTCTTTGCATGCATCTCCTGCTTCAATTTCTCTATGATTTCTTTCAGCCCTTTGATTTCTCCTTCTTTCAAGCTAACTTGTGACATAGCCTGGACAAGCCCTTCAGTGTTTGATCCAAATTCCGCAGTAGGAGCTGCAACTACAGCCATGTTTAGCAATTTTTTCTTCTCTTGTGACCATTTCACCTTTTCTCATTCTAGCTACAACACCCTAACCTTGTATTCCAATGCCTCTTGATGAAGTGTTTCCTTTTCCTATTCTAGAGCAACCAATTATGATATTTGTGGATGCTTTGTTGCAGACATTTTCAATTTCTTCTTCAGATTTTGAATTAATGTGTCTTTCTCATCCAATGAGGATTTCAACCCTTGGGGGCCTTCAAATTCCAATCTCTTGACCTGAATCTGCCACACTCTGCTATATGTTTTTTCCTATCTCAACTTTCCTTCCAATTTCAATGCATAAGATGACAGCTTTGAATTCTTCAAGATTAAACTCAGGTAATTAGAATACAACATATCATTGGTATGCTTATGGAATTTTACCTTGTATGGAGCACTGATGTTGTCATATCTTATCTTTATCTCAGAGACTTTGTCTTCATCTGCAACTGCAATGTTAAAGGTCCTCTTTTCAACATCCCTTACTATGAACAGAGGAGATTTATGCTGAGAAATACTTTCCACTTCAGGGACTAAATCCCTTATCTCACCCAGATCTATGTTTCCCTTATCAGCATACTTCTTTGCCAAATCTTCTTTAGATTGGTAAACTTCCTCAGATGATCTATCAAAGATATATTTCTTGTTGCTAAAGGTTCTTGAGCTCCCTTCACTTTGGAGTTTGATTTCTTTTTAAACCTCTACAGTGCTAGTACCACTTTCCACCATATCTGGATTTACTTGTTCTTTGGGCTCTTCTTCTTCTAAATCTACAATCTGTGTTGGTTGTGAAACTTTCATCTTCTTAGGAGTAGTATGTTGATCACTGGTTCCCAAGGCCTCTGAACTGCTTCTCTTGATGTAAAAACGTATCTTAGGAACTTTGACTATCAGTTTTTGAGGAGCTTGTTATATTTGACTTTGTTGCAGGGTTGCATCCACTTGTTGTGTTTGAATTGGTGGCAAGATTGCTTCCATGTCAACACAGACTTCTAGATTTTCTAACTTATCAAAACCCTCAACCTATTCATCCTCATAAGGGGCTTGTTTTTTCATCAATATTCTCTTGGATATGATTTGATGTGGATCATACCTTCTTCCCTGTAGTTATGCAAAACCAAACTCTTTGAGCTTTGCTTGAACCTAAGATAAGCATGATCTAATTTTGACAATGAAGTGACCAATGTTAAAAGGGAACTTGAGGTTGGAGGCTTTGTGCAACTTCAGGAAATGCTCTATCTCAAATATAATTCTATGTCTGATGAATTCAAGGGAAAATATTCTAGGAGTCAGAAAAATAGGCAATAGGTAAGGGGGTTCATGGCAACCATAAACCCATATTATTGTTGAGTGCACGAATAGTACCCAATTCTGCACTCTGTTCTCTGGATTTGGTTGTAGATAGCTCCTCATGTCATCCAAACCTCTAGGTAGGTTGGTATTGAAATCAAACTGTAAACTTTGGACATGACTTTGTTGATGAATATAATCAATTTAATCCTTTTACATTCAGTTGACACAAATGTTGCTTCAGGAAATTCTCTCTTGTTTGTTTCCAGGAAAATTCTCAATAGATAGGTGTAGTATCTGAAATGTCTTAGAGAGAAAAAATTCACTAGTTGTTTATGGATATTCTCAGCTAAGAATTGATCAAAATTGATACGGACTGACAGACCAGAATATGACTTTAAAAATGTCAAAAGGAAAACGAGTATGACTTCAACCACATATTTTTCATTGTCTAGACCTAAAATTTGACTCAACAGGGAGTAGACCCATTGGACTTCAATGACCATTATATTCACATTCATCGGAAAATACAGACCCTCTGAAAAATGTTCAGGCTTAATAATTGTCTGTAAAAATAGATCTCGGACCTCTGATGGACATTCTCTATATACCCTAATCAGCTTTTCTTCATTGAAAGGTTCGGAAATTGTGGAAAAAGACTATGGTATACCGAGGGACTCTCAAATTGACAGACTCTCTATTCTACACAAGACCTCAGACCCTTGTTTATTCACGACGACTCTTTCTTCATGGGAATATTGTTCGACGTGCCAACCTATAAATTCGGGAAACGAGAAAGTTATTTCAACAACATAAGGGACTATGGTGGCCTGGACTGCTTCGAGGAATGGTATACACCTTCCTACTTTATCGGACAGGTTTCTCCTGGACACGGACATGGGCGAAATAGTGATTTCGGTATCAAAAATATATGAATCTCGGTCAATTAGGGATTCTTCATTTGCCAAGGGATCTTGTTCTGTTAATGAGGTTATGATGGGATCCATGGTTGTGATGAAAAATACCTTGAAACGAGTGGAAATGGCGTGCAGTTGGTGTACTGTTGAGATGCAGGTGAAAGACAGTGGTCGCGCCAAGGTTTTACTAGTCTAGCATTTAAAATAATAATAAAATAAATGACAAAATGCCCTTTTATACTTTTCCAAATTTCGAGGGCATGAGAAAGTGGTTTGAGGCAACCCACTTTTCACCCCGAAATGCACTTGGTGATGCCACATAACCCCGAAAGAAAACCATGGTTTAAATTTCAGGCCCACACTCCAAAATTAACCCCCGTGCAACTCCCCCCCCCCGAAATCATTCTCTACCATTGATCTTGAGACCTCATGATTTGCGATGCGTCGGGCTCGATTTGCTCAGTGCTCCTACCAAATTTAGCTCTTTCCTACCATATTTAGCCCCTTTCCTAGTTTATCAGGCTTCCAAATGAATTTAGCATTCTGCTAGATTCTGAAATCTTGATTTCACACAAAACATTTAATGGTGACTAACAAGAATGACCTCGAATGAGAGGATCCAAAGTCGAGTCAGTGTGGGTCATAGATCTAGAAGCGGGAGGGATGAACCCTCAGTGGTTGATCATTGTGGGTCCCACTTAGTAGGTCGGGAGGGAAGAGCTAG
Source organism: Picea engelmannii (assembly GCA_009831015.1). Taxonomy (NCBI): domain Eukaryota; kingdom Viridiplantae; phylum Streptophyta; class Pinopsida; order Pinales; family Pinaceae; genus Picea; species Picea engelmannii. The sequence goes on from ML807074.1 coordinate 162,275, forward strand.
CCTAGTGCTGAATAGGAGCATCGGTGTGAAGATGTGTGTCAGAAATCAATTACACTGGATCGAGTGTGAGTCTAGTCGGCTCAAAGTTGACTATTTCTTAGAGTATGACTCCAAAGGATTCGGAGCACTCCTCCGAAGAATTGAGTGTGACTATGATGGAGGGTATATATCAATTGTATATCTGTGAATGGAGAGATGGCATGATAGTCGTCGATATTCCATGAGTCCTACCTAAGTTAAGAGGCGAAGTGTTAACATTGTGAATGATGCAGCTTGCTAGCAAGGCAGTCAAKACGTTTAAAGAATGACAGGTGTCGATCAATAATTGGTTGACGAGTTGAGTRGGGTCCAGTGGGATAGGAKAACCTTGGGTGTCGGACGGATCTAAACCATTGGTTGGGAKACAGTGATGTGCATCTATGTCATCAATCGAGGAGAAGAGAATGTTCCACGATAGCTTGAGTTTGAAGAATATTGAAACTGCTCAAACCATACTAAGTCTGAATGGATGATATTGCRAGGGAATATTCCTTGATACTATATCTGTCGAAGGTGAACATAGAGCACGCCAGGAGAAATGCGTAGCACTAACGACTGCAGTTTTAAGTGGATAGAGATTCCAAAGTGGTAATCTAGAATAATGCCACATCGGTGCCATGTTGTCGCCACATCATATGGCACGAGTTATGGGATACCACGTGGCAGTGAGTCAATTGTCGACCTTGAGAATCTGAAAAAACTTTAGGAGCAAATAAATTTTGATCTAGAGCTCGAAATTGAGCATGAGTATAGTCATTGGAAATCTCTTGATGAGTGGAATATGATGAAATAATTAGGAAGAGGTTTTGAGATATTTTAGAAGAATAAAAAAATTATAATGCCCCATCTCTAAAAGGGATACTTATGGGTTGGGTGTGTTACAGAGATACTCTTATATGTACCAATTACCTATATGACTCATAAACTTCCTTACACAATCAATCATCTAGGGACAGTCTTCTCAGAAAATGATGAAATATAATTGTGCCAAAAAATTATCATAAATTTATGGATATCTCTTTTTGTACTTATTCTCCCACAAAAATTGAACGTACACATGAACTGGAGCTTCTGAACTATGCCAACTGAGATTGAGTCCTTGAAATAAGTTTGTGGCACACACATCATCTAACAAATAAGAGTCCATATAAAAGGTAGGAACTATACTAGATGTCTTGTTTTCCTTGTAGACTTGTTCAATCATAATACTAAGCCGATTAGATAAGACACACCCCCAATTAAAAAGATTTCATGTTGCATCCACTGTATATAGCAAAGGGATCCATGCGTATGAAAACCTTGAACAATAATTTTCTCCATATAACCTACATATCAAAACCATCAAGTACATATATAGCTCTCTCAAATTGGTAATAGAATACCAACCACTAGTTGTGTTCACGAAGTTTTTATCTTCCTTCCACCAACTAGATATAATGTTCCCAACATCATTTTTACCACAAAATTCATGCACAGAGAAAGTAACCAGTAGGACTTTGGGCTTTTGAAACTTGTAGTATTTCTCCAAATGCTTTGCTAAGAAAGATCCTATACAATTACCCTTAGCATTTACGAACATACTACTATTCAGAATGGTGTGATCTATAATCCATTTGATGGCTTCATAACAAGGAAATATAGGTGCCTTGGCTGTCACAGAATGCAAACAAGATTTCCTATCGTTCATGAAAACCTTTTCATCTACTTCTCTAACCACTCTATCACTATGGGGCACCATCCCTAGATAATTATCATTTTTTTAATTTCAGAAATAGCTTATTCCATCTCGGTAGAAGTACTTGAGTCCTGGCACTCGCTTCAGTGTCTTTGAATATGGGTTGTGGTAGAGGCTCTTCATATACCAGGAATTGAATCATCATGATATAATCCTCTACAGGGTCTTCAATTTCAACCAGTTTGTTTTGAGAACCTTCCCCTTTTTCTTTAGTCTTTCCTCTAGGAGACTTGATAGGAAACCTCCCTAGAGTTTTTCTTGGTGGAATTTTTTCTACATCAATAATTTTAATGTAATAAATAATTCTCTTGTAAATGTAATTAGCCATATTTTAACTATAGTTAGACACATGATTTTATTTGCAGACTTTCATTCAACAATCCTGAAAAAACATCCCAAATTCACAGACATTGTTGTAGAATTTATAATTCACAGATTAGAAGACCGCTTACTTATTGTCTAAGATTCAATTAAACATTTTATATTTATCTAAGATTAGGAACATTCCAGTTATCGACATACAATAATTTTGTAAACTGAAACAAAGGTAAATCATCCTCAATTTCCCTTGGTGTATAAGAGTGACCCTAAGCATTGAGACACCCTTGATCACAGTGAAACCGATGCTTATAATTCCCAACACTCATCGAGTTGTCATTGGATTTCAATCTATAATGCTCATTCAGCGAGAAGGAAAAACCAGACTTCAAGCATCATAGGATTCGGCTCTCAATCATGCTTCAAATGGTCAATTCCATCGACATGATTTTGAATTTAATCTAACGGATCCAATACCTAAAAAATAATGACTCAATCTAAATGAAATAATTATTGATTGGATAGGAAAACTATAAAATCCACACAATGATTGTCAGTGGATATTCTTCTCGGTGCAAAACATCTTCAGTCGATTGCACTAAGAGTAGGAAGGTGCTCTACAATCCAATATGGGGGAGATGTTGCCACGTGATGTTATATTAGATAACATTACATTAAAAATAATAATAAAAAAAATAAAGTCAACTCAATTAAAAAAATTATGCGTACATATTAAATTAAAATTTACAAAATAAGAAATTTGATCCCTCTCGGTGCTTGATAGATCCAGGTTTAAGATGGATCTACAATGATCATAATTTTGTGTTTGGGTGTGTTTGGAATTTATTGTTTTTCTTTGTTTGGACAAACTTCTTGTAACTTTTTTCGATGAACTCCTTATTTTGTTATTCATAGCTTTTACAAATCTATCCCTTGATGCCTACTCCTTTCTCTCTTGCTCAATGAACCTTTAAAACTCTTTTTGTTGTGTTTGGAAGTTTGTTATTGACAAACTTCATTTTATGTTTTTGACATTCTTGAAGAAATGTCTTTTGACGTTTTTTTAAATGCTTGTTTCGATGAACTTGGAGGTTTGTTTTGACCGACTATATATTTTTTTTTTTTGGAGCATTTGGAATTTGTTTCATTTTCAGTTTCGGTGAACTCTTAATACTCTTTTCGGCCCACACAAAAGTGTGTTTCAACGCTCTCAGCAACTCATCTTGGTGAACTTTAAACTTTGTTGGATGCAATTTTAAAACTTTTCTTTTAGTTCAGTTTTTGGACTTTGTTTTTGACGCATCTGAAAACTTGTCTCTCCCCATTTCCGGTGAATGTTAAAATTTGTTGTTCATGGAAGCTTTTACTTCACTAAAATGATTTACTTAGCTAAAAAATAATAGGTCTCGGGACTTAAATAGAAAAAATTATGTTTTTTTGTTAATGCTAAAGACACCTACCAAACTATATGAAATGCTTGAAATATTTTAAATCAAAATATACAAAACAAACCAGAATGCATTAAACTTCTCACAAAATCAACAAAAGTGGTACCCAAAATTTTAGAACTTTAGGGGGTGTTTTGTACTCAACAAATGGTGAATCATTGAACGAATCCAAAATCTTTGTATGTACCTTCAAATGAACACAGAACGAATATGAGATAAATGAACCTTAGAACATAATTAAGACCAAAAACCACCTATAGATTATTTTATTTGAAATTCAAAAAAACAAAAATTCTTAGGCCTATTATGGGTACATGGCTATTGATCAAACATAAAAGATAAGATCTTTGGATCACTAATCCGCACTTTGAGAAGGAGACCACATCAAATCCAACCTCTAGTATTTGGGTCTTATTAGTTTTTAATCTCTAAGAAATTATATCACCCTTCTAGTGTCTCTCCACTGCCAGCGAGCATCCATAGCCCCAATGGACTCACCCTGATGTCACAAACCTTGATCCACTACCAAAAAACGTCCATATCCCTGGTCAAGTTATCTGCATGTCCTGATTAACAATATGTTTCACAAAGCTCCTTCTCCTTGGTTTTTTTTTTTACATTCAATATTATAGCCAAAACTTGTTCAAGGAGAAACTTAAGTGAAACAACCATTTAACTTCTGAGGATGATCCCTATTAATGAAGGAGTGAATCAGGCACTTAGGCTTTAAAACTCACCCATTCTAAAGAAACAATACATTCATTAGTTTCCTGTCATCATTTGGATCATGATTGGTAGAATTTATAACTTGTTTGACTCATTTATATTTGACAGCAACCATCACCTCCACCAACAAAACATCGAATTTCTTCCAAAACTGCACATAAAATAATCTATAACTACCTTTTAACTCCTAATCATGCTCGTTGTTGACTCACTCTTATACTTGATATTTCAACAAATAAGGTATACAAACGAGAACTAGAAGTCGTGCCTTGCCAGAGGTTAAAATATCAACACCCCAAAACCATTTGAGGGAAAACAACAAAAACTAAACATGCAAACCATGTTGAAGCAAGAAATAAAATGATGACATGAAACTCTTAAAATCAAACTAAAACCAAATTATTAAAAAAAAAAAAAATGAATGCAGAGATCAAAATATTGAAACTATGATACAAAAAAACGCTTGTGAGACAACTACGTGAAATATCTTTTAAGGATCTAGCCATTAACAGGAAGGCAATCTACTCCACCCCCTAGAATTTGGAATCAATATGTATCAGTCCCTATTTTCTCAGTAATTTGGTAAGGACCATGTCATAATTTTTGAGACCTCATGTGCTTTCCTTTGGGTTCATTGACTCTATCCCACTTCAAAACCAAATTACCTACATCAAATTCTTATTACCAGCTGGTGGGATATAAATGTTTGTTTTTCCTTTTCCCTCTATTCTTCCACCATTAATAAGGTTTCAATTCTATTTTCAAGAACAAGAGAAGATTAACCTCTTGATGTCTGGGACAGTTGGAAAGATGGAAAGTAAATATTGGTCAAAAGTATTGCCTCTTGGCCATATACTAAGTAATATGGGGAAGTACCCAAAGAATCTTTAGGGGTAACTCTATCAACCCAAAGAGCATTAGGAAACACATTGTTCCAATTCCTATGATTCTCTATCAAAGTCTTTTTCATAATATGAATCGTGTTTCCATTGGTTGATTCTACTACATACATACCTTACGGATAATAATTGACCAAATTTCCTAAAATAATTCCTTTATCCAATGAAAAATTAGACAGCAAACTGGAATAAAAATAAGTAGCATTATCAAATAATAATAGAGGGAACTCCAAAACTTGTAATCAAATGTTGATATAAAAACCGAATCACTACTTTCTCAATGATCTGATTCAACGGAACAACTTCATACCAACAGGGGAAATAATCTATACCAGTGAGAATATATTTGTGTTGTTTAGATGGATGGGGATTTATTTCTCCTATTATGTCTATGCCCCACTATTTGAATGGTTTGCTAACTATGATAGGTTGCACCCTCTTCTTCTTGTTTTATCTTAAGCTCCTATTATTGTAGCCTTTGTGATTCATGTTCTTGTTGTAATCTCAAATGTTCATCTTGAATAGCCTTTAACTATGCCTTCTCTTTTAATATGATTTATTTCAATCTCCTATATTCTTGGGCCTCTCTATGAGCTCTCTCAATAGCTAATCCTATCTGCATCTCAAGCATTTGATCATCAAGGGAAAAAGTTTTAAAAATTGTCACATGAGGATTCTTCTTTCTTTCCAATACTTCATCCCAATGATGAGAATCTTGAAAAAATAACTCATATTCCCATTTATCATGACTATAAGGCTATGTTGCAGACACTAAATCACAATTTTTGGCATCCAACCCCTTTGGATCATGCCTTCTGAATTGTCCCAATGGGAACCGATATTCTAGGTGACTAGCTACTTCCTGCCTAGCATGCTTCAAGTCCTTGTTGAAACAGTGTCTGAGTCTAAAACCATAAGGTATAAAAATGTGTGTATTCACCTTATTAATGAAGCATTAAACCCTTGAAATATCATTTGATATGCTATATCGCCCATAACAAGTTGGTCTGATACACATTTTGGCAAAAGGTTAGGTGTTGTAGTTGCAATAAAATTCCTTGTGTAAGTGAGATCCTCTTGTATGTACCAATTACCAATACAACTTATCAACTTCCTTACATTATCAATCAACTTGGGACATTATTATTAGAAAATTATGAAATATAATTGTGCTAAGAAATGATCACATATTTTTTATATCTCTTTTTGTACATATTCTCCCACAAAACTTGAAAGAACACATGAACTGGAGCTTCCACACTACTATGTCAATTGAGATTGAGTCCTACAAATAAGTTTGTGGTACACACGACATCTAAAAAATAATAGGTTATTTAAAAGGTAGTAACTATACCAAGTATCTATTTTTCCTAGTGAACTCGTTCAATCATAATACCAAGTTGATTAGATAAGATGTCTCTCCAATTAAAAAGTTTTTCAGTGGTAGCCATTTTATATGCCAAAGGGATCCATGCATCTGAAAAACTTGAACAACTCTTTTCTCCATATAAATTTATGAGAACCATCAAGTACAAATATGGTTCTCTCAAATTGGTAATAGTATGCCAACCACTAGCTCTATTCACAAACTTCTTATCTTCCTTCCATCGGCTAGCTATAATCTTCCAGACATCTTTTTTATCATAAAATTGATGCACAAAATAAGTAATCAGTAGGACATTAGGATTTTGAAACTTGTAGTATTTTTCCAAATGCTCTACTAAGAAAGAACCTATACAATTACCCTTTCAATTTACAAACATATTGCTATTCAGAATGGTKTGATATATAATCCATACAATGGCTTTAGAATAAGGAAAGACARGTGCCCTAGCTACCATAGAATGCGAACGATATTTCCTAATGTTCATGAAAACCTTATCATCTACTTATCTAACCACTAGGTCTCTATGGGGTACTATTGGCTTTTAACCCTTTTATCGGTCTTTGTCTTTCCTACTCAGGATTMTTTATGGGTTATTTTGATCCTACCTTACTATCATAGRTTGACCCTGGTTCAGATTTGATAAGCTCCCAAMAAAATCCCTCTAAAACTATCGGCCCCTCTGGTAGACCAGAAGGCAACGTAGCACACAAAGTGTATTGYGCAGTCTCACCCGAGATAGCTCTGTGGGTGGCCGCAATACTCAGGTGTTTGCAACCTAGGAATGAGTGGAGATTTGTGGTTGTACTTTGTAATATTTATTCATTCAATCTAACATCTAATTATAATAGTCATTATATTCATGCATGTGGAATACCAAATATAACTAGTTAATTCATTCATCTAACATTCAATGATTAATCAACCATAAAGACGCATACATTCACTCACATAACACAGGTGTTACAGTGGTTCACCCCCTCCTGGGCTACGTCCACAAAGATCTGGCTCTCAAGATTTTATTATGGTTCAGTAATATATCATGCCGTGTTTGCTTACAATCTTAGGTCTTACTCTCTTGAACAGGCTCCTCAATCCCTGTGAGGCTGACTAGATCGCACCAAGCTCCTCAGCTTGCAATCTAACCCTCAGGATTGAGTCGCTCACTGCCTCCCTAGATCACCAGCTTACTGAGTAGTATAGTTCTTACAACTTCCTCCTCCTCGTTCAGCCCACCTCTCATCTGATCTCTCTTTGTTTCCTCTAAGTACTACCTATTTATATCCTTGGCTCATCAACCATTATAATACATTACAAAAACCCTAACCCTAGCATCGTTAGGTATTCCCTTACACATGTTTCTTTTCCTTCCAACTGTCCTTTCCTCCTTCCATGCTTCTCTTCCCAAAATATCCTTTTCTCCTTACTAAGCCTGCATCCAAGAGGCCCCCAACACTCACATGTGGCTCGTCCCAAACCACCTAAACTTTGTGCACTTCTTCAACATCTCCTGCAAGAACCTCAAATTTCTTTGTTAGTTCCCTTGCTTGTGTTTGAGCCTATGCGGTATTTTTTCTAAGTACGTCCAACACTTGTGTTGTAATCTCCTCGATGATCATCTCTGTGAACTCTGTCTGATTTTGTGCCATGTTCTTATTTTCCTCTTCTGCATGCATAATGACCTTCGCTACCTGCTCTTGGAGAGGTTCCATTTGAGCTTGTCACTCCTTCTTCTATGTCTGTGCAGCTATGAATTTTTCTTGTAGCTTCTTCATATCATGTACTCCTTTGAGGCGCTTAGTGATCTACATCATCTTCTGCCTCTACTTGAGGTCCTGGATACTTGTGCTTATCATGTCCTCTTCCTAGTCCCACTGCTGGACCTGCTAATCTTCCTCCATCTTTGTCCATAGTTGTGATGCTTTATAGAACAAGTTGACAGATGCGCGGACTTGTCATTCTATTTCCTCCATATGCCTTGTTGCTTCCTTCTTCCTTTGCTCCTTCACCTCTGGGGGAGTGGTAGGGATTAGTTTTTCCTCGAGGTTCTCGATCTCCCGCCTATATTGATCGATTGTGTGCACAATCTAATCAATTTTTTGCATCGTCGTGAGCTCTGTTGTCTGCGTGCTCTTTGGAATTATGTCATAAGCTACAGACAATCCCTTCTTGATCCTATCTGTGCGATCTTTCTCGACTTTGGTCTCGATCTTGAACTGCTCGAGCACCAACTCCAATGCTTCTATGTTTTCCTTCGTCTGTTGCATTTGTTCATGCGCGCGACTATACCTCCTACACGACGCTAACTTGCAGTTTATATAATGCCTTGGTTGGTATCTGCCCCATTACCAATTGTATTTGTGCCATATCTTTCAAGGGTGTCTAGCCCACAATTTCATCTATGCACAGCATGTTGGGTTTAACGTGAAACTTTGAGCTCAGTTGTGTTATCGTCTAGATCCTATCCTACTCGCTCGACCCAACCTTGGCTTCTACCTGTGATGTTGTAGGGACTGATTCTATTCCTCTATCGTCCCTTTGTGTTTCTCTAATTTGCTCAAGGAGTTTCCTCATGTCAACCAGCTCTTTCTGGATCATGTCCCTTTAGCATTGGGCTTCATCAAAATCCTTCGTTGTTCGGTCTTGGACCATTTGGGCCACGAGGTATGCATCATCCTCGGTGATTGTATATTTCGGTGGCGTTTTGTGCACCTTAGTTTTCTTGCATGCACCCCCCCATTTGTATGATTGGCCTCTTGGTTTGGACTTGCTACTGTTGAGTAGCACTTGAAGTGGTCCCCTGTGATGTCTTAGTCTCTTGATCATGTTCCTGCAGTGCCTGGGTTTTGTACTTCTTCCCCACTTGCATACCTTTCTTGGATGCACCCCCTTTCTTCTATTGCGTCGGGTTTTTTCGTACCTAGATTTGGCTTCTTGGGCATTGTTTTTTCTCTTTCAGGTGTCTATAATTTCCCTACATCAGCCTCCTTATCTGCAAACATCTCTTGATTTAGGCTTGGAACTCTTCAGTCATTGTGCCAATCCTTGATGGTTATTTTTATGTCCTCTTCCTTGACACAGTACCATAGTTGTATCCATTCCTTCTCGAGATCCTTTCATGCTTGGATCCATACTGCATACATGGTTTCTTTAAAGTTAGCTATGCCCTGATATTGTGGGACCACTTATGGCATAATCCTCCAAGTGTTAGCAATGCTTTCCTGCAGGTCGTTGTAATAACCTATGAACATGCATGCATTCACACTTTTGTTTTTAGGGTCTGAAGTGCTCCCAAATGATAGGTATCGTGTTGCACGACAATGCATGGATCTCTCCGCAAAGTATGTTTACTTAGTCTCCCTCCATACGACCAAGGCGATCAGGATGAGTAGCCAGGAATAGTGAATTTTTGTCCCCAGGTCCTATGCATCCTTGTAGTCTTCAAGGAACATATTTAACAAGTACTGGGAACATCTAAGGATAGTGCCCTCCACACACTGTGTTGTAGCTGCGACGACCCTAGTAGGGACTTCCTCCTTGCGACACTTCTTGAGAAACTTGCACGCCATGAGTTTTGTGGCCATCCTTGTTGTTGTGTCACTAATGCGCTTAATTATGATTATGCGTGACCCTTTTTTTGTACCATACTTATTCTTTATTTCCTCGGCTAGTGCCTTCTCCTTCGTGTTTTCATCAAGGAACTGCGCAGGTGTCTCCTCCTAAGATGGCAGCCCTGTAATATACCTAATGAGTTATACGTCTATCGAGATGGAAGAAACTGATGGGTAATTGCCATCAGTTTCTTGATGCAATTGTTAGCATCCCGGCCCCTTCCAAAGTGCAGGATCTCCAACAAGCCTAGAATCCCAATGTTGGCTAGTTCGGTTGCCCACTATTTTGGTTGGTTAATTGGTTCTTTGAAGTGTTCTATACCCACAGTATCCAAGTAAACTTGCTTTTCAAACTCTGGAAACTTGTTTGTGACGGTCACATCATGATCCAAGTACCATATTTTTTCCACGTGGCCTAAAAAGTTAGCCGCGACACGCACCCCTTATGGAATGCGCGGCAATACTATGGTTTTGGCAGCTTGCCTACGCAATGATCTTGATATCGATTTCTTTCACTTCTGTTTCGGTGTCTGACTCGAGGTTTCAGCCTCCATTTTTCTCTCTTTTTCATATGCCTCTGACCAATCAGTGACATCTTCTATTATGCCCTCCTGTGGCTGCTCCAACGTGGTTGTGTGTGACCTTTCTAGTGCATCCATTTCTGTCTGGTTCAGGGCCGTCCCATTAACCCTTGGGACTTCTTCAAGTTTTTCAGAGTGCGAAGGATTTTTTGCATCCTGGGCCTTCTAGCTCTGTCCTACTTCTGACATATCGATATCCATGTCCATTGTTGTTGTATGTTGGGTTTCCTCCACCACTGGTGTGGGGCTTCTTGGTTCCATTTGGACGACGAGATTTCGTCCAAGTTGACGAATTTCTTAGGCTGAGGTGGTTGTTGTTCACTTCCTTGTGGCTGATGAGGTGCTATGAGGTTGCTTCGAGGTTGTCTGCAGGCCTGGCTCAATGCTCCTAGCTTGGGTGGTGACATGGTGGTAAAAATGTTCTCCGTCGAGCTTAATTGTCTCTATAACTTATGCAAACTCGCTCTCTGCTCTATATGCTATGTTGCTCTATGATTTTCTCAATTTCACAATAACCCTTCTAATCCTCCCGTGCTTGCCTTATATACGAATCGTGTGAAACTTCTCAGAGGCATTACCCAAGTTGTGTTTTGAATGAACTAGCACCTCCCGTGTACTAGCCATTGAATTCCCTTAACATCACCAGTTGGCACGATTAATGCGGTGTCCTGTCAATCGTTCTTGTCATTCAATTTTGATAGTTGTCATCAATTGGCACCTATTTTTCGTACCCACCATTTTCGTTGTTTCTGCCTTCTAGTGAGCGTTGATCCTTTCCATGTTGTGCTAACATTTATGAGTGTGTGTGAACATTCTATTTTCTGTGCTCTACCCCTTTTTTTCTATATTTTGATGTCCGGCGCGGTAACCCCTATGTTGTTGTGCTTAGTTTTTTTATTTTTATTTTTCAAGTGCTAGGAGGTCGATTGTCCCTATACAGCTTCAATCGACTCCCATTGATCATCCCTCTGAGTTTTTCTCCTCCTAAATCCTTCAGTTGGATAGCTCCCCCATCTGTGACAAACTTTACTTCATATGGTCGTAACCAATGCATTATGAGTTTTCCTCAGTGTTGAAGAGATTTATTGTCATATACCAAGACTAGGTCTCCCTCCTTGAAATTTTTCCTCTTGGTATGTCTATCATGCCAAGATTTTTCCTTTGCTTTATGTACTTCTTGGTGAAACCTTGCTAGAATCCTATCTTACTCCATGATCATCAGTTGACTTAACCTTTCATGTACTACGAATCGTTCTATCATGTTGGTAATTGTTGCTACAGGCAGACTAGGTACCAAAAACTCTAATGGCACCATTGCTTCTTGTCCATACATCAATCTTAATGGTATATGCCCTATCAAGTTTTTTCATGTGGTCATGTATGCCCACGGTACTGTTGGTATCTTCAAGTCCCAATCATCCCTATTAACATTGCGAATCTTTGTCAGTGCATTCTCGAGGATCTTATTAAAAGCTTCCACTGTTCTATTTGCTTGAGGATGATATGGTGTACTCTTTTCATGATAAACTTAAAACTTCTCAGTCATAGCCTTAATAGTGTTGTTAATGAAGTGAGTGCCTTGATCACTCATCAAAATCCTTGGGCATCCAAATCTAGTGATCACTTTCTCAAACAAGAAGTGTGTTGTTTTCTCTGCACTGCAATATTTTACTGGTGTTGCTTATGCCCATCTTTTTAAGTATTATGTCACAGTAATAATGTACCTCGCTCCTGACCTTTTTGTTGGTGGGTTAATTGGTCCCAAAAAATCTATCACCCACTTATCGAATACCTACAAGGTTACTTGTGGTCTCAGGGGCATCTCGTCCCTTCTATTCGGTTTACCAACCCTCTGACATACATCACATATTTGGCAGTAGTCCTTTGAGTCTCTGTGAACAGCCAGCCACCATAGTCCTTCAAGAAATACCTTATGTGCGATATATTTTCCTGCATAATGTCCTCCTATTATTCCCTCATGGGATTCTGCTAAAATCCTTGGTCTTTCATGTTCTAGTACACATGTTCTCAAGCTGTTGTATTCACCCATCTTGTATAAATGTATTGCAAACAATTGATAGTCTGCAGCTCTAACTACTAGATTTTTCTTCTATGTGGTGTTCAATTCTTGTGGCACAGTCCCTGTACTCAAGTATTGAATGATGTCTATGAAGTATTCATCAGCTACTTGGACTAAAAATAATTGTGCGTCGGGAAAGTTGTCTTCTAGACTCGTAGGTTCCTCTCCATTAGTGATCCTCGACA
>ML807074.1:175509-215295 GCA_009831015.1 Picea engelmannii
TGTGGTATTGTAATTTTGCTTTGATTCTGATAGTTTTCTACTAGTGAATGCTATAGGATGGTCCAATTCTCCTTATCCTGTATGCACTAGAATAGCTCCAAGTGTTATGGCTGATGCATCTACATGCACATGGAATTTATTTTTCCAATCTGGGAATACTAGTATTGGTGCAGTTACCATCTTCTCTTTCAGGGTGTCAAATATGTGTTGAGAGTCCTCATTCCACTTAAACTTGTTGTATTTTCTTAGCAATTTCTCCATTGGCGCACTAGTCTGTGCATACCCTTTTGCAAATTTCATGTAGTATCATGTGTGTCCTACTGTTTCTCTTAACTAACGGACTGATTTTAGTGGTGGTAGATTAACAATTACTGCAATCTTGGCAGGATCTACTAGCAAGCCTTGTTTTCATACTATATGGCCCAATAGTATCCCAAAGGGTGTTCCTAAGATGCACTTCTTGATGTTTAATTATATCTAACATTGCCTACATCTTTCTAACATCAGCATCAACACCCCTACATGGTCTTTCAACAGACTATAGATTGTCCAATCATCCAGATATATCTCTAGAAACTGGTGGATGAATTCTTTGAATGCAGCTATGAATACTCTGGAAAATATTGTTGGTGCATTCTTTAGTCCAAATGGCATGACTGTGTACTGGTAGGATCCCCATTCCATGGAAAAAGTGGTCTTGTATCTATCTTCTAGAGCTATCTTGATCTGATGGTATCCTGAGAATCTGTCGGTGAATGAATAAGCTCCATGTCCTCCTACGTTCCCCAACACCTCATATGTGAAAGGAGTAGGGAACAGTTCATGTAGGCATGCATCATTCATCTTCCTCAGGTCAACACATATCCCTATCCCCCCTTGTTTTTTCTCCTGAACTACCATCGATCTTACCCATTCAGATCCCTCTACAGGTTCTATGATTCCATCCTCCAACATCCTATCGATTTTGGCTTTGGCTTTTTGCTTATATATAGGGTTTAGTCTGTATGGTCATTGTCTGATCGATCTTCCCTCCACTCTGAGAGGTATCTTCATTTCACCTAGCTCTTCTGCTATGCCTTTAATTTATGTGAACATTGTTGGGAACAGGTCGTTGTACTCACGCAGTAACTCTATTATGCTTTCCATTGTTTTCTCATCCTAATAGTCTCCAATGCTGGCCCTTTTGGGATTCTCAACTGTCCCAATGTTGAATTTATTCACCTTGATCGATACAACAAATACTTATGATTCCAAAGGTGGACCTTCCACTTCTCTTTCACCTTCAACTTTAGCTATCTGAATGTTTCACAGGTCGTCTTCATCTGGTGCTTCTTCCTGCACGTGGTAGCATGACAGAAGTTTTTTTATTGTCTATATGTTTTGTTGTTGTTATTCTATCATGAGTTCAACTTCTGGTTCATTAATGAATATCACTCCTCTGATTTGTTTAAGTGTTGATTCTATGTTGGGGTTCTCATGCTTGAATGAGAAAGTGACTATAAAGTTATGTCGTAATACTATCCATTTTGTAGTTCCTCTACACAATTCCTGGTCTGTATATTAATTTCATGGAATTCCCTCTAATGTGTGAACAAAATGATGAGGCCATTCCTCTAGTGGTGTCATCCTCCATAGCGTTCTGCACTTCTCCAAGTGTTTTTTTGGTGCCCCGTGTCCGTCATATTTCTGCAGTTGGTTGTTTCCATGTTCTGTGCCAAACCTAATGAGCAGTAACTGCTTACATTGGTACCAGTCCTTAATTGTTTCTCTGTGTGCACCCCACCATCTTACAGGTGTTTCCTTGAGTGTTATATTCAGGGCTAAGAACCTCTGATTTTATAACACTTCATCTGTGTATCGTGTTAAGAATGCTTCTAATTCATTCACCCCATGGAAGCTGGGAGGTTCCCTTATCTCTGTACCTACCCATCTTATTGCAATGTCTATTCTTATGCATATTCTTGTGGAGACTTCGTGTAACCTCTTCTACCAATTTTCTAAGCCTATATCTGAGTCTGATGCACATGAGGTGATACTTCTCCAACTGAGTACCCCATCTATAGTTGGGTTTACATAATATTCTTCTCACGTAGTTGTTTTGTACAACTGGTTAATTTCCTCCAGGTCCAAGCAAGTAGGTTCTACAAACCTTTTGCCTTCTGAAGGGTCCAATGGCGCAATGACTCTATATTATCCTGACTCGAATGTCATCTTCCTCGTCTTTAAGTTGATTATGGTCTGATTTTCAAACACCCAATCCAAACCAAGCAATGTTAGATAAGGTGTTGTACCATCCATGATCTATATTACTTCAAAGTCGGATTTAGTGCGCACTCCATTCAAATCTATTGTTACTCCTTTTAGTCTTCCAATTGGTAGAACTATGTGTTGATTTGCTAGTTCAGTTGAATAGGTGAATATCCTAATGTGGGTTCTCCCATACATTTCCATGTCTTCTTGGGTAGCACATTTACTTCACATCATAAATCTAGTATAACATCTCCCATGTTGAAATATCCAATGTTGGCAGTCAATCTGAATTCTTTGTTTGTTCTCATCCTTGTATGCAGATGATTAACTTCTTTTTGTTCTAGATTTCCTTCTGCCTCTATGCTACATATTTCTAGCATATTTTGTAATATTTTAACAGAGGCTGGATCATTTAATAGTTTAACATGGGATTTCAAAAAACCCTTAATCGTACTTACTTGTCCCAAGGGTTGTGCTTCTTTGGTGTGATCCAGCGATGAAGGCATCTTGTACGCTAGTACTTCCTTATTCTGTTGCGCAATTGATGTTGATGCAATGTCTGGCTTCATGAATTCTTGTCTAGCCTTCTTGAATATCTCCTTTTCGTTATGCACATCAAACTACTTCTTTGATTCGACATTCTTCTTCACCCATTGGTGTTGTACTGGATCTTGTCTTACTGCGTCGTTTTCTGTTTTATCTCCTCCCCGCATAACTATGTTGATGTTTCTTCCTTCATCCCTCAATTCTGCTGAAATCCATTGAACATTCTGATTGTTCTGATTTCTCTTCTCTTGGATCTTCTCTAATAGTTTCGGACATTCTTATGTGTCATGATCTGATGTGCAACAATACATACATGTTGTGGGTAGAAGTGGACATTCTCTTGCACAGTGTCATGGTTGTTGATAATTGTAGCATACCACTAGTCCTATGCCTCTTCCAAAGCCTCCTCTTTCTCTTCATACACCTCTGTAACCAGCTCGATCCCCTCGTGGTGCATTGTACTGAGGCACCTGTTTATACTGTGTAGGATTATAGTGTGGTTGTGTGGTATTGTATTGTGGTTGCGCAGTGTTATATTGTTGTTGCACAGTGTTATATTGTTGTTTCATAGTGTTGTACAGGGTTGGTACTTGGTTAAATTGTGGTGCGTCTTTCCTAGTCATCATTTCTGCCTGCACCCTATAAGCATCTGATGTTTTTTCCCTCATGAGTTCCATGGTTCTACAATCTTTATCATCATGGCCTACTAACTTGCAAAAGTTGCAATATGAGCTCTTAGGTACTATATGGTACTTCTGCATCATTCGAAAGTGATATGGACCATGCCCATGTTTCTTATAGATCTCACACCATAGTCCTCATGTTGGCAATGGGTTTGGCATTCCTGTTTCCATGTATTGTGCGAATGTTGGACATTCGTTCTTATGGTGTCCTTTTTTCCTACATGTGGTACACCAAACAGCTTCTCTTTTGTCCTTATCTTTTTTTTGGTTTAGATGTAATGTTAAGTTCTTCAAATCCTCCTTCAGCTCCTCTATGGTTGGATTTGTCTTATGATATTGGTTCTCTTCCAGTTGTAGAGATGCATGTAGAGCCTCTGCCTGTGTCTGAAACTTTTGTTGTCGCAACGGGTATTTCAAGTGTGGTAACAGTGAATTGATGAGCAGGTGCCTATGTTGCATATATGTCATGACATACTTTATCTTTCCCTTCAATCGTTTGAATCTCTAGTCAATATCTCATATAGATTCTCCTGGTTTCTGTCTAATCTCTATCATCTCATTCATGTATTGATCTTCTAAACTAGGATTTTGGAACTCATTTATCAATAGCTTTTTAATATCTCCAATCATCATGGTTGTCCCTGACGGACTATTTGCAGCTAAACTCATATACCAATCCAATACGCAATCTCTTAGCATGATATATAAATATGCAAGTTTAGTGTCCTCGTCTGTGATCTGTTTCACTTCCCAAATATTTTCACAAATAAGCAGGTGCTTCTTCGGGTCCTCTGATGCCTCTCCTTTGAATTATGGTAACCTGATGGTGGGATCATGTCCTGCCATCTTGAATGTTGAACTACTACCTCCATGTGGTGTAGATACTTGACTAATTCTTCCTAACCTGGCTCCCCCAGTTGTTGTTCCTTGTGTAGAGATGTACTTAATTTTGTATTCCTTCTCCCGAAATTCGGTTGTCTAAATGGTGGTGTTCTTCTTGGTGTATTAGTCGCACATGGGTTAATGGGTTCCACACTAACACTGATATGGATAGGAGTGTTGCCTTATATTCCTAATCTTGGACCTCTTGTCTTCCTCTCATATGTCGTGCATAGGATTTCCTTAATATGCTCCATAGCTCAGAGATCGTCTACCTCTTCTTCATCACTTGCCAAGCCTTCGCTCACGGCTACAGTTGTCTTCTTGGTGTTCACCTTATATTGGTAGGGTACTCCACTGCACATTTTTCCAGTTGTTGCAATGATCCGCTTGATCTGGTCTTCATCCATCATAATTGATTCCAAGGCCTCCTCCTTCTTTCCTTTATCCACTTCTCCTTCTATTTCTCCTTCTCCTATCAGTGTTTCCCCCCTTCCCCCATGCACGCAAGGAAGTTTAGTTGTCTAAATCCATTGTCATTACACCTTTGTTATATAGTAATATCTTAATAGAACTATATAATGATCTGATGTACCTACCTCGAGGTCCCTTCAATAACTCTTGTTCAGTTGCGTTGTAAGACTTTGTTGTATCTACTGCAAATTCTACGATAAATCCTGCAACAATGTTGTCTAACCAGAAATCTACTGCATGCATAAACTTATTATCAACTTGTTGTAACTGCATGATCTCTTCAGGATTCCACTCTAGTTGTCTGATCCAATTTGTAGGATGGTTGTCTTTCAACCTTTTTATCCACTCCTACAATACATGCAAGAAATCACAGAAACATACTTCATGCAAGTCATTGAATACATACTTGTCCAGATATTTGTGTGGTGTCAACTTCGGGTTTCTGTTATCTTTTTGCACAAACTCTAGCTCCTTTGTCTTCAACCATCTCTCTATATATGTCGTCATTGGATTACATGGTCTCAACATCCCCTTTTAGATTCTCATTCTCTCAACGTCTTGTCATTTGGCTTGTCATTCTTTTAACGTGTATTCCAAAAATCTCATATTCTCAATCCCATTCTCTTCCAACCAACCAGAAACGGAACCATTTGTTGGATTTTAATCCTTTTATTGATCTTTGTCTTTCCTACTTAGGATTCTTTATGGGTTATTTTGATCCTACCTTACTATCATAGATTGACCCTGGTTCAAATTTGATAAGCTCCCAAAAAAATCCCTCTAAAACTATCGGCCCATCTGGTAGACCAGAAGGAAATGCAACACACAGAATGTACTGTGCAATCTCACCCGAGATAGATCTATGGGTGGCTGCAATACTCAGGTGTTTGCAACCTAGGAATGAGTGGAGATATGTGGTTGTACTTTGTAATCTTTATTCATTCAATATAACATCTAATTATAGCAGTCATTTTATTCATGCATGTGGAATACCAGATCTAACTAGTTAATTCATTCATCTAACACTCATCAATTAATCAGCCATAAAGACGCATACATTCATTCACATAACACATGTTTTACTGTGGTTCACCCCCTCCCGGGCTACATCCACAAAGATAACATATGATAACATCCTTGGATAATCCTCATTTTTTAATTTTAGAAATATCTCATTCCATCCTGGCAAAAGTACTTGAGTCATAGTACTCACTTCATTGTCCTTGAATATGCGTCGTGGAAAAGGTTCTTCATATAACAAGAATTGGATCACCGGGACATAATCCTATGCAGGGTCTTCAATTTCAATTGGTTTTTTTTAGAACCTTCCTCTATTTCTTTAGTCTTTCCTCTGAAACCTCCCTAGAGTTTTCCTTGGCATCATTTTTCTCATCAATAATTTTAACGTAATAAAGAATGCTCTTGCAAATGTAATTAACCATATTTTAACTATAATTAGACTCATAATTTTATCAATAGACTTCAATTCAACAATCCAGAGAAAAATCCCAAATTCACAGACAGCATTGTAGAATTTATAATTCATGTATTAGAATACCACCTACTTATTGTTTGAAATTCAATTAAACATTTTCTATTTATCCAATCTTAGGAACTTACCAATTATTAGTAGACAATACTTTTGCAAATTTAACACAGAGGTCAATCATCCTCAATTTACTCTGGGTATAAGAGTGACCCTATGTGTTGAGATGTTCTTGATCACAATGAAACAGAGGCTTATAATTCCCAACACTCACAGAGTTGTCCTTGGCTTTCAATCTATAATGCTCATCTAGAAAGAACAACCAATAAAACTTCAAGCATCACAAAACTTAATTCTCAATCACACTTTGAATGGTCAATTCGATCGATGGGATTTTGAATTTAAACTAATGGATCCAATCCCTATGAAATAATGAATGAATCTAAATGAAATAATTCTCGATTGGATAGGATAGCCGCCAAATCTGCACAATCATTACCAATGGATCTTCTTCTCAATGACCGCCTACTCCTTTCTCTCTTGCTCAACGAATCTTTCAAACTCTTTTCGACATGTTTGGAAGTTTGTTTTCAGTAAACTTCGTCTTATGTTTTCGACGTTCTTGAAAAGATATATTTCGATGTTTTTTTAAAGACATGTTTCGGTAAACTTGGAGGTTTGTTTTGGTAGATTACATTTTATGTTTTCCACACATTTGGAATTTGTTTCTTTTTCGGTTTCAATGAACTCTTAATACTCTTTTCGGCCCCCACAAAAGTGTGTTTCAACACTCTTAACAACTCGTCTCAGTGTACTTTAAACTTTAAACTTTGCTCAGTGCAATTTTAAAACTTTTCTTTCAATGTCTCTTTTAGACTTTGTTTTCAGTGCATTTGAAAACTTGTCTCTTCCAATTTTCGGAAAACATTAAAATTTGTTGTTCATGAAAGCTTTTACTTCGGCGAAATGATTTATTTATCTCAAGAAAAAAAGGTCTTGGGACTTAAATAAAAAAAAAAAAAAATTGTGTTTTTCTTCTTCTTAATGCTAAAGAGACCTACCAAACTATATGAAATGCATGAAATCTTTTAAATCAAAATATACGAAACAAACCAAAATGCATGAAACTTCTCACAAAGTCAACAAAAGTGGTACCCAAAAAATTTAGAATTTTAGGGTATGTTGTGAACTCAACATTGTATTTTCCTTATATTCTTATGCAATCCTTACTTGGTAGTATCCTTGCCTCAAGTCCAATTTCGAGAAAACCTTGGTCTTATCTAACTTGTCAAAGTAATATGTTGCCAAAGGTAAGGGGTATGGGTTTTTGATAGTCTGTTTGTTCAATGCACAATATCCCAAGCATGTCCTTAATTATGGAGTGTCCTTATTCTTTTGGAAGAGGATTGGTGCCATACGGTGACCTCGAAAGCCTGATGAAGCCAACATTGATGAGCTTAGTCAATTTCTACCTAAACTTTTCCAACTCGAGTCTAGAAATTCAATAAGGAGATCTAGTCAAAGGTTGCAACCCCGGTTCAAGCTCAATACTATGGTCAATGGTGCACCTAGGTGGGAGCACTTTAGGAAACAAGTAAGGCATCCAATCTATAAACCCAACTGACACATTGGAAAGTGTTGGAAAAACAAACATCCCAACTCCACACTCATCCACTTGTCTAATAATTGGTGCAAAAATTTCAGGCTTTGGGTGCCTGGAAACCCTCTTCATGTTCAATGTAGACACAATCTACACCTTTCCATCTTTATTCCTTATTACTATGCACACAACACAAGTCTTCCATCCACCAAGTATCATCAACTTGTCTGCAAATGGCATGATAACTATATGTGTTTTGCTTGGGAATTCCTACCCAAGAATGACTTCAAAGTCATCCATCTGTAATGGTATAAATTCTACATGACCGTTCTATTTGTCTAATTGTATCTAAACCATGAATGCAACCCCAGTTGTTGCCTTAGCCTTAGAATAAAATACCTTAACTAAATCACTACAAGATCGAATTCTAAGTCTGAGTTCACTTGCAAACTCCTTCTTCAAGAATTTGTGTGGGGCATCGAAATCCACCAATGCTTATATTGTCCTTCCATTGATCATTAGATCCACATTAAAAAAATTATTATGATTTTTTCCTTGAGTGCTAGCCAAGGAATTATGCTACAAAGACTCCCCCAACAAAAGGCTTCTCCTTTTCATCTTTCATAGAAGCTTTCTATGCATAACTTGCTAAAGAGAATGAGTTGTAACAAGAAGAAAAGTGAGTTTTACCTCTACTTGAAGTGATCTGCCAATGGGCCACTCCAACACATTGAAGGAGGGGCCACTCCAACACATGTGTTGCTAGATGTTTCCTCGATGAGCACCCAAGCCTCCCAAACAACTTCCCAGCTAAAATATGATGGAAAAGTTGACTCAAACCTATCATAACACCCTCCCAACCTACTATTTCCTTCTAGATCATGGTGAAAATCACTCAACAAAGTTCAAAAACCAAATTCTTGCAGAATTTGAGCTCCAATACCACTTGTCATTAAAACCTAACAGTCTTGCTCAAAAAAATTATTTTGGTCATCTCCAGTCATACAAAACTACCTTGCCTTTATTGGATTTTTCCTTATTTACAGAGCATTAGTGTTACTAGTGTTCTTTTACTTCGTTACCATTAACATATATATCATGTACTGAGAAGTAGAAACATAAACAAGCGACAGAAAAGAACACAAGAGATTTATCCTAGGAAAACCCCAAATGGGGGAAAAACCCAAAAACCTTTCTTAGATAGATTTTGTTCACAAAGAAAGTTCAATCAGATAAACCCTATCACAAGTGCTAGCTTAACCATAAACACTGCAGCAGCAACACCATACAAAGGTAGCGCACCTCCTCAAGGAGTACTACACAAGAGAGGGATACCAAAAGACTGAGCAATAATAAACCATGCAGTTGCAACTACTATGTCACCTCCTCCAAACTTGTGCCTTGCTTCTTTGTAGATGGGAGAGTGTGAGTGAGTGAAAAAAATGAGCTAAGGAGCCTGCTTATTTATAGTCTTCATGTCCTTATAGCTGGGCCGACTTCTCTTCTAGGAAGGTCTCTTTTCATTATTAATTTATATTCTTCTGGGTTGACTTTTCTTCTAAGGTATTTCAATATATTTTCAATGGATCTATTGCTTCTAGAATCTTCTCTGCATCTAAGAAAGGTCATATAGGAGGGAAATATCATCCCGTGTCTACCAAAACATCAACACTCCCTCTTAGCTATGGAGGCATCTTTCATGATGTCGTCTTCATCTGGTAGTCCATTGACTACTCTGCAATCTACTAGCGGGCACACGACTATTACAATGCCTTCAGTAGCTCAAATCATCAGGCACAGTCTCTGCGATCAAACGGTAGAACACACAGATACATCCAAATGATCTAGTAATCTCCATGACAATTAGCTAGTGGAACAAAACTACTACAATCTCATCCAATAGATCACAATTGATGCCAAGTAGTACACAACTATTGTCCAGTGACACACAGTCACTCCCAGTGGAACACATCCACTGTAGTAGCACACAACTATTGTCCAGAGACACACAGTCTCCACCAGTGATACACAACCACCGAAGTAGCACACAACTACTACCCAGAATCACATAGCCTCTGCTTGTGGAACACATCCATCGAAGTAGCACACAGCTACTGTCCAGAGTCACACAGCCTCTGCCAGTGGAACACATCCACCGAAGTAGCACACAGCTACTGTATGGAGTCACACAACCTCCGCTAGTGGATCAAATCCACTGAAGTAGCACATAGCTACTATCCGGAGTCACACATCCTCCACCAGTGGAACACATCCACCAAAGTAGCACACAACTATTGTTCAGAGTCACACAACCTCCACCATAGTCTTACGACTATGTGTGTGATGTTTCTTCTCTCAGCAGGTCTGAAATTGCATTACCCCCTCAGTCACCTCACGTGACTGATCCAGGGAACCCTTGGCTAGAGGGGTTATCCGGCATGAGAAGAAACAACACACCTCCCTCTCAACGAGGGTGGACATTCCACAACACTCCAAGATTATTCCTGAAGTACTCATACTTCACTCTTGACAAGGGCTTGGTGAGAATGGTCGCTATCTGCTCATCTGTGGATATGTATTGGAGCTCTAACGCTCCTCTCTGCACCATGTCCTATATGTGATGATATTTTATCTCCATATGCTTATACTTTTCATGGAATACAGGGTTCTCGGTAAGCTTCACGCAACTTTGATTGTCACAATGTTTCAAAGTTGGCTCCAATTCTAGATCAAATATCCCAGCTAGCAACTTCCGGACCCACACTGCTTCATGGCTTGCCACGCTTGCTACAATATAATATGATTCTGATGTACTAAGTGTGTAAGATCATAAGGCTGATCCCCAGTTGTAATTATGAATACAACATGTTTGTAGGCTAGTGAGCCAAGTAATTATAAGCTGGTAGGATTATGTGTTTATTAGGCCAGAGAGCCTAGATGTTAAAGGCCAAGAGCCTGTTTTGCACATGTAAATATTCATATTATTAATATAACAACATCGATGTGTGTAGACTGACCACGAAGAAAGAGTATGGGGGACTAAGCTCCACTAGGCTGGGTAAGGGAAAGGGGGCTGAGAGACTAGGAAAAGGGGCTAAGCTTGAGGGCTTAACCCAAGGGAATATTATAATGTATTTCCTTAAATTACTAAAGTTTGGGAAAATAAACTCAGTTATCTTATGTTCCTTTAAGGAGAGGAACAAGTTCCAAGTGGAGAGGAACGTGCTCCTGGAGAGCCAAGTGTCATCCAAGACGCATGCAGATTTATGTGGGAAATTCCATCATTGTAGGGGTTCACGAGGCATTCTTTCCATCTTTCCTCACAGGTTGGAACTCACCATTGGGACCTTGTTGACCATTTGGTGCCCAGATTCACCCACGCACTGAGCAAGCATGCAGTGAGTCAGCCCACCATTGTTGAACCGTAACCATCATGAACCTCTGCAACAAGATCGAACTGATACCTTATTGAACCTATACCCTACGGGTTGCTTGTGTTTCACCATTTCCCCATGTCCAGTTTCTATTATTGTCATCACCTTGCCCGTGTGTTGAGAAGTGGGAGTGAAGAAGCGGGTTGTTAGGCCTGTGAGCTACTCTCTCAATGTGAGAGAGATTGTTGTGATTAAAGAAGCAGGTTGTCAGGCATGTGAGCAACTCTCTCCAGGTGAGAGAGGGTGATGAGGAAGTGATTTCTCATGTGAGCAACTCTCTTCAGGTGAGAGAGTGTGTTGAGGAAGTGAGTTATCCTATGAGAAAATCTCTCCAGGTGTGAGAGTGTGTTGAGGAAGTGAGTTCTCCCGGAGGGAGTCCATTAGCAGCTGCAGAGATTTGAGAATTCTGTCTGGCATGTTGTTGAAGCCCTGGAAGGGAGGTGGAGCAGTCAATGGACTGTGTGACAGTGAAGGTGTACACTCCTGGGGTGGGGCATCCATGTGGGGAATGAGATTCTATGAGCGGTGGGCCTAAGTGGATCCTTCGAGGAAATCCTTCCTGTTGTACTGTGCAACTTCTTGTTGTCCCTACCTAGTCTAGGAATCCCTTCCTGGTGCAATTTAGTTCTAGCTCGAGGGTGACCCATTGCTGAGACCGATGAGCAGCGTGGTCTAAGGATGGGAGGTTCGTGGAAGGTTTGCATGCATTTTGTGTACTTCAATTAAGATATAAGTATAATTTATGTGCGTAATGGTTAAATGATGTATTTTAGTGCATGTATGTGATTATTGTAATAATATTATGTGTTTTGTTGCATGTATGTTTACACATTATCTCTTTTATTTCTTGTTAAGTTTATATGTATTTTATTCCGCAAAAGATCTATGTCTGCCATTGCCCAGTAGGTCTATGTCTGGGTATGGACAATTTTAATTACCTATAAAAGAGATTGAGATTGAGTGTGTTTGAGGTAGCGTTACCCGACAGAGGTTGATGATTGGGGACGTTACAAAATAGTATCAAAGCCCATGGTTTCAACACTGAACCTGGATGGGTTGTGTAAGTGGTTAATGAAACAAAGGTTTCAGAGTGAATTGTTGTCAAGAGGAAAAAAATTTGAACCTCAGAGCATCCATGAGTGCCCAAAAGGCACTACGTGAACACTTGGACTGTGTTCATAAGCTCAGGAGGTATAACGGTTTATGAAATGAAAACAAAGAAAAGATACCACCGCAACTGTGGTATTAGGCAACAAAGTTTAAAAATTGGGTCGTAGGATCTATTCAGGAGAAGGCAGACCCTTCACAGTTGTCATATCTCGAAAAAGGTGCATGATATTTAACCCCCAAGTCCTTAAGATTTCGCGACTTCGACGAATTTGGTGAGTTATAGAGCAAAAGGGGTCAAAGCCTGAAATTCCAAAGTCCCGAAGAGGATCTACACTGTAGATCCAGGGAGAAGTGTTTACCGTTGGATTTGACCAAGGATAAATCGGAGCCCTTAGATCAATCCAAGAGCAGAAGGTAAAGTGCAGTGGGAAAGACAGATCTTAGCCGACAGATCTGTGCGCGGGTGGTTGTGAGTTGTAGATCTCACAGCAGTTTTAAAATTCATCATTCGGGAGAAATGGAGCGCACTGATGCAAAAACTCTTGAAGTCTCAAAGTCTATAGTTAATCCAGATCGTTCATCAAAAGAGACTCGTGTCAGCAGATTGGTTAGTTCGGGAATTTAGCGTTCGGGTTTAATAAGGTGTGATAGAGTGAAAACTCTTGAAGTCCCGAAGTCCGGAGTTAATCCAGACCATTCATCAAAAGAGACACGTGTCAGTAGATTGGCTAGTTTGGGAATTCAGCATTCGGGAGTAATAAGGTGTGATAGAGTGAAAACTCCTGAAGTCCTGAAGTCCAAAGTTAATATGGACCGTTCATCAAAAGAGACACGTGTCAGCAAATTGGTTAGTTTGGGAATTTAGCGTTCGGGAGTAATAAAGTGTGATAGAGTGAAAACTCTCGAAGTCCCAAAGTTCAAAATTCATCTGGACTATTCATTAAAGGAGATGTGTGTCAGAAGATCAGATTGTTAGGATTTTGATGTTTAGGAGAATTGGAGTGTGCTAATGTGGAATATCCTGAAGCCCCAAAGCCCGAGGTCCTGAAGCCAAAGAGTCAAAGTGGTGCGGCATGATGACGTCACCTGGGGTGATGTGGACCCTTCCTAGACATGCCATGTGCCACCACCTTAAATGTTGACAATTGTACTATGTGGACCCCGAAAGCTAAAGAAGTTCGGGAGTTCGAAGTTTTGGAGATTTGAGGAATGCAAGTGTAAAATCTTTTGAAGCCCGAAGTCCTGAAGTGATGGGGCTTGTTGACGTCACCAGGGATGATGTGGACACATGGGATGTGTGCCATGTGTCAGTGAGTTAAGAACCTTTGGAATATACAAATTCCAGTTAGAATGTGACACGTGTCACCCATCATATTGGGCCACGTGTCCGCTTCTAGTTTTTCACCACATG
Organism: Picea engelmannii; assembly: GCA_009831015.1. Lineage (NCBI taxonomy): Eukaryota > Viridiplantae > Streptophyta > Pinopsida > Pinales > Pinaceae > Picea > Picea engelmannii. Next base: position 189,383 of record ML807074.1, read on the forward strand.
GCACTTCTCTTGAGCATGGATAGTGGGGCCCCTGATAAATACATAAAGTAGTTAAAACCTTGGTGAAGAAGTTAACTAGATCGGGCCCATGATAACTTGACCCCAGTAGACGCGTGGCGCCAGATTGTGAAGTCTAAAGACTTGGTACTCCGTAGGAAAGGTGTTATAGTTAGCATTAAGTAGAGAACTCCCAAAGGCCCGAAGGTCGGAGTTAATCTCAACCGTTGGTCACAAGGGACGCATGGTGTCAGATTCCAAGGTCCAAAGACTTGTTACTCCAGAGGAATTGTGTTCAAGTGTGAAGACTCCCAATTTACTGAAGGTCAGAGTCTACCTCGACCCTTGATCACAAAGGACACACGGCAATATATTTCGCAGTCCAAAGACTGGGCACTCCAGAGGAATTGTGTTACGTTTTGCATAGAGTCGAGAAATCCTGAAGGCTGGAGTATATCTCGAATTTTGATCACAAAGGACGTGTCACATCAGATCCCAAGGTCCGGTGATTTGGTACTCCGCAGGAAATTGTGTTGCAATTGCTTGAGTCAAGAACTCCCAGAGGTCGGAGTTAATCCCCACCATTGACCGGTAGAGGGAACGTGGAGGTAGATGCGGTAGTCTAGAAACTTGACACTCTAGAAGAATTGAGATTATGGACAGTTTGGAACTCACAAAGACAGAGTCCCTGAGTTGATCGTGGTCGTTGGTTATCAAAAGGGTGTGGATTGTTGATGTGTTGGTTGTAAGTTCGCCAATTCGATACTCTGGGAGATTTGTCATGATGTGATTTGGAAACCACCAAAGTCCAAAGTCTCAGAGCTCCTATCCACCGTATATCTGAACAGAGAATGTGGACCGTAGATCCACCATCCTCTGTGAGTTCTCGAGTTCAATGTTCTATGATGTTTGTGATGTGCAGAAAAGGAAACCTCTAAATCTCTGGAGCCCCAAAGTTTCAAGGCTCTGGATAAGCGCCCAACTATTAGAACTTGGTCACAGTTGTGATCACGTGTGAATTAAGGGCTGAAGAAAAAGGGGCTAGCGCCTGAAAATTATTGCAGAATAGAACAAGGCTTGGAGATAGAGCCGTGGGGATTCTTGATCGACCAAGACCAATAGAAAATGGAATCTGATATTTTGTTTTTAATCATATTGGTTTACGTTATTCTAGAAAATGATTAAAGACTGATAGACTGAAAAATTTTGGTTCACCACACATTTTGCAGAGTTAACAATTGTCAGAACCGAACCAAATTGTCCCATAGTGCAAAGAAATGGAGGAGGCACAAAACGCTTACAGTCCGAAGGATGAAGTTAGAGGAATGGATGTCCATTTGGGAGTTGAAGGAACAAACTCCAATGGGCATGGAGAAGAAATAGATAAAGACATGGGCATGATGAAAATCATTAAAAAATTGCAAAAAGATGTCCAAATTCACCAGGCAGATAATGAAATGCTTAAGAGAGTCGAGTAGCAACAGGAAGACTTCAATATGAAGTTAATGCGGAGCTTGGAAAGAATTGAAAAGAAGTTAGATAAGGGAAGTGGATCTAGCAAATCAGGGAGCCACAGGTCCCCTGATGAGGAAAGAAGAGAAATAAGTAGTAGAGGACATCACCAGCACTCCCAAAGGCACTCCAAAAGGAGGCCACACAAAAGTTCAAGTCCGTCTCCTACCAGAAATCATAGGAGATATGAAGTGGATGAACAAGGGTGAAATGAATAAGATAAAACCTCCTACTTTTGATGGAGGGCACCAGAAAGATGAATGTTGAGACATGGCTACTTGGCATGAGGAAATATTTCCAATTGCATAATTATTCCTCTCATGTAGAAGGAATAATTGCAATCTATCAGTTGAAAGGAAAGGCATCCATGTGGTGGGATCAACTTGTGCAAGTGCAGCACATCAGAGAGAAGAATGTTACATGGAAGGAATTCAAGAGACATTTTGAAAATAAATACTTAACCAAGAGATACTATGACGAAAAGATGAAAGAGTTCTTTGAACTTAAATTGGGCAACACGACTATAGATGAATATGAAAAGCGATTTATAGAGTTGTTGAAGTATGTCTCATTCATTAAGGATGAGAGAGTTAAGATCCAAAGATATCTGAGTGGGCTGCCATCTTTCATCAGTGACAAAGTTCAGTATGATGATCCTAAAACTTTGGAAGAAACCATAAGGAGGGCAAAGTGTTTATATGATCAGCATAAAGGAAAGCCTAGTTTCCAAAAATCTTGGGAAGACAAGAGGAATTTTAAGAGGGGGTAGAGGCAGAAGGGGAACAAGCCACCATTTTTCAGAAATAGTCCTCAAGGACAGCTAGTTTTGAGAGAGCCCAGGATGGCTGAAAGAGATGGGAAAAGGCCAAGGCAGAAACCTATGCAATGTTGGGGTTGTAAAGGAGATCATAAGTATAGATATTGTCTATACAGAAAGGACAAGGTGGGAGTTGTTCACCATGTTCAGCAAGCAGAAATAGAGCAAGACATGGGAAGAAGAGTACCAAGAATATATGAAGCCCTTGACAAAAAGCAAGCTAAGTTTTAATCACACATGATTGAAGTCAAAGGTATGATCAATAACCATGCCCTTACTATTTTAATTGATTCAAGGGCTAGTCATTCCTATGTAGATCCTAAGGTAGTGGAAATATTTCAATTACCAAGAAGCAATCATGGGAAATATTGGCTGGTACAACTGGCAACAGGAGCCATAAGAAAGGTTGTTGAGTTGGTTAAATCATGTCCACTGGGCATGAATGGACTGAGTACCAAGGAAGATTTGAACATCTTGCCTTTGGGATCATATTATTTCCTAATTGGTATGGATTGGTTGGAAAAACACCATGCCATATTAGACTATCATAACAAGGCATTCACTTTCCTAGATGAGGAAGGAAAATAGAGAGCAGTCCAAAGAATTCCCAGGGCAGTTATTGTCCGTGAAATATCAGCAATGCAGCTAAAGAAGTGTTATAGGAAGGGCTTCCAAATATTTGCATCCAATATGGAAGAAGCACCTAAGGATAAGGTTCCAAAATTGGAGGATCATTCAGTCCTGAAATATTTTGACGATACGTTAAGGGAGATATCAAGGCAACCCTCAAAAAGAGATATTGATTTCTCTATAAATGTGATGCCTGGAGCAGCTCCAGTATCAAAAACTCCCTACCGGATGAGCACAACAGAACTGAAAGAACTGAAAATGTAGCTTGAATAAATTTTAAATAAGGGTACATACACCCAAGTGTGTCACCGTGGGGTGTCCCAGTGTTATTTGTGAAGAAGAAGGATGGGACCTTGAGATTGTGCATTGACTTCAGGCAGCTAAATAAAGTAACTATAAAGAACAAGTATCCTCTTCCAAGGATTGATGATCTCTTCGATCAGTTGAAGGATGCAAGGATATTTTCAAAGATAGATCTCAGGTCAAGATACCATCAGGTAAGGATTAAATATGAATACATCAGGAAGACTGCCTTCAGAACAAGGTATGATCATTATGAGTTCACAGTGGTGCCTTTTCGGTTATCAAATGCACCGGTTGTTTTCATGTGCTTAATGAATGGTGTTTTCTGAGAATATTTAGACAAGTTTGCCATTGTCTTTTTGGATGACATCCTTGTATATTCCAAGACAGAAGAAGAGCATGAGCAACACTTGAGGATGGTGTTACAGATGCTAAGAGAGCAATGATTGTTTGTTAAGCTGAGAAAGTGCTCATTTTACCAAAGTCGAATTCACTATTTGGGGCATATAATATCTGAAGAAGGAATAGTAGTAGACCCTAAAAATATTGAAGTCGTTAAAGGGTGGACAGTACCTAAGAATGTGATAGAAGTCAGGTCCTTCATGGGTCTAGCTGGCTACTATAGGAGATTCATTGCAGGGTTTTCAAGGATTGCTCAACCAATTACTTCCTTGCAAAGAAAAGGGGTAAAATTTTAATGGACAAAAGATTGTGAAAAGAGCTTCCATCAATTGAAGAAGTTGTTAACCAGTCTGAAGATTGCAGATCCAACTGAAGGGTTTGTGGTTTACACAGATGCATGCAAAGAAGGACTAGGTGGAGTCCTCGGCCAGAATGGGTTTGTGATATGTTTTGAATCCGGGAAAATGAAAGAGCATGAAAGTCTCTATGCCACTCATGATTTGGAGTTGGCAACCATAATTCACACCTTAAATAAATGGAGACACTACCTCATGGGAAATAGGTTCAAGCTGAGAACAGACCATAATGGTCTGAAATATTTAGTTCATCGGCCTACTTTAAATTCTGGGCAAAGCAGATGGTTGGGATTCCTCTGTGAATATGACTTTGATATCAAGCACATCAAAGGAAAGGAGAACAAAGTTGTTGATGCACTCAGCAGGAGAGTGCATGAACTACATGCTACAACCATCAGGATGTATCAAACTGATCTGAAAGACGTAATTTTGGAAGTTGCAAAAGTAGATTTGTAGTACATGGAAATGGTAACAAAGTTACAACAAGGTAAGATGCTACAGAAAATAGAAGATTATAGATTGTAAGTGGATGGAATACTCCTCTACAGGAACAGAATTTATGCACCCAGTTCTCACGAATTGAGGAGTATGATCTTGAAAGAGATGCATAATGTTCCTTATGTTGGGCACCCTTGATATCAGAAAAAAGTGGCAGCAGTCAAGAGCCATTACTATTGGCCAGACATGAAGAAAGAAATTGCAGATTACATCGCCAGATGTATGGAGTGTCGAAGGGTCAAAGTTGAGCATGGACACCCAGCTGGGTTGCTACATTCATTACCCATCCCTGAGTGGAAGTGGGAAGTGGTGACAATAGATTTCATCACAGGATTACCTAGAACAAAACAAGCAACATGAATCCATCATGGTGGTGGTGGATAAGCTTACGAAGGCTGCCCATTTTATTCCATTGAAAACTACTCACAAGGCAACTGATGTTGTTGATATTTATATGAGGGAAGTAGCACGATTGCGCGGCATTCCCAAGACAATTGTGTCTGACAGAGACCCAAAATTTACTTTGAATTTTTGGAGAGGATTATTCAAGGGGTTCAGAACGAACATGAACTTCAGCACAGCCTATTATCTTGAGTCTGATGGGAAAAAAAAAAGGGTGAACCAAGTGATAGAGGATATGCTAAGGAGTATGTGATGGACAAACCATATAAATGGGAAGATTATCTACACTTGTTAGAATTTGCCTACAACAATGGGTATCAAACATCACCGAAGATCAGCCTGTTTGAAGCACTTTATGGCAGAAAGTACAACACCCCAATAAGCTGGGACAACCCAACTGATAAGGCAGTGGTTGGGCCAGAGTTTCTCAAGGAAATGGAAGAGAAAATGTTGAAGATTAAATAGAATTTAAAGGCTACCCAAGACATGCAGAAAATATATGCTAACAAGAACAGAACTCGCAAGGAATTTAAAGTGGATGATCATGTTTTCTTAAAGGTGAAAGCCAACAAAAGTTCCCTGAGGCTGGGAAATTGTTCCAAGTTGGTAGCCAGATATTGTGGGCCATTTGAAATACTAGATAGGATTGGTCTGGTAACTTATATGCTTACATTTTCTACATCTATGTCTATATAGAATGTATTTCATGTCTCATTGCTTAAGAAATATATACCTGATGCTAATCATGTTATTGATGGGAATGTGATTCAGGTGGAGCAAGAAAGCACTTTTCATGTACATCTAGTGCGCATGCTGGACCGAAAAAGCAAGCAGCTCTGGAATCGAGCCATAAGGCTTGTAAAGTTCCAATGGACCTAGTACGGTCCTGAGCACGCAACATGGGAGCATGAAGATGCTATGCGGGCATAATACCTACATATTTTTGAAGATTTTGAAAATCTTGTCGATGTTGTGTAAATGAGTTGCACTGAGGATAGTGAAAAAATAAGGGGAGGGGATTCTAATATCCCAAGGCCGAGCCCCGATTGTAATTATGAATGTAACATGTTTGTAGGCTGGTGAGACAAGTAATTATAAGCTAGTAGGCTTATGTGTTTACTAGGCTGAAGAGACTAGATGTTAAACGTCAGGAGCCTGTTTTGTACATGTAAATATTCATATTATTAATATAACAACATCATTGTGTGTAGACCGACCATGAAGAAAGAGTATGGGGGACTAAGCTCCACTAGGTTGGGTAAGGGAAGGGGTATGAGAGACTAGGAAAAGGGGCTAAGCTTGAGGGCTTAACCCAAGGGAATATTATAATGTATTTCCTTAAATTACTAAAGTTTGGGAAAATAAACCCAATTATCTTATGTTCCTTTGGGGAGAGGAATGAGTTCCAAGTGGAGAGGAACGTGCTCCTAGAGAGCCAAGTGTCATCCAAGACGCATGGAAATTTATGTGGGAAATTCCATCGTTGTGGGGGTTCAGGGGACATTCTTTCCATCTTTCCTCACAGGTTGGCACTCACCATTAGGACCTTGCCGACCATCCATTGTCTAGATTCACCCATGCACTGAGCAAGCACGTAGTGATTCGGTCTGCCATTGTTGAACCGTAACCATCTTGAACCTTGGAAAAAATCCTGAACTGATACCTTACTGAACGTGTACCCTGTGGGTTGCCTGCGTTTCACCATTTCCCTACCTCCAATTTCTATTGTTGTCATCACCTTGCTCGTGTGTTGAGAAGAAGGAGTGAAGAAGCGGGTTGTCAGGCCTATGGATAGAAGAATCAGGTTGTCTGGCCTATGAGCTACTCTCTCTAGGTGAGAGAGATTTTTGTGATTAAAGAAGCAGGTTTTCAGGCCTGTGAGCAAATCTCTCCAAGTGAGAGAGTGTGTTGAGGAAGTGAGTTCTCTTATGAGAAACTCTCTCTAGGTGAGAGAGTGTGTTGAGGAAGTGAGTTCTCTTGTAAGAAACTCTCTCCAGGTGAGAGATTGTGCTGAGGAAGTGATTTCTACTGGAGGGAGTCCAGTAGCAGTTGAAGAGCTCTAATAATTATGTATGGCTTGTTGTTGAATCCCTAGAAGGGAGGTGGAGCAGTTGATGGACTATGCGACAGTTAAGGTGTACACTCCTGGGGTGTGAAAGGCATGTGGGGAATGAGAGTCTGTGAGCGGTGATCGTAATTGGATCCTTGAAGGAAATCCTTCATGTTGTATTATGAAACTTCATGTTGTCCTAGCCTAGTCTAGGAATCCCTTGCCCATTGGAGTTTAGTCCAAGATCGGGGGTGACTCACTGTTGAGAGTGATGAGAAGTGTGGTCTAATGTTGGGAGGTTCGTGGAAGCTCGAAACGCAGTTGTTGTACTTCAATTAAGAGAAAAGTATAATTTATGTGCTTAATGGTTCAATGATGTATTTTAGTGCATGTATGTGAGTCTTTTAATAATATTATGTGTCCCGCTGCATGTATGTTTACACATTGTCTCTTGTATTTCCTATTAATTTTATTTGTTTTTTATTTCGCAAAAGAGCTTTGTCTTCCATTGCCCAACGGGTCTATGTCTAGGCATGAACAATTTTAATTACCTAGAAAAGAGCTTGAGACCGCATGTGTCTGAGGTCATGTTACCCGGCAGAGGTTGATGGTCGGGAACGTTACAGAGTGTTATTGATGGTTGCTTCCTCCTCAACCATGAGATCATGCATGATCCCATACTAAAGTAGCATCTGAAAGTATTCTTCTGATCCACTACACTCCCTATCTAGTCAGAATATGTATATCCCTACAGCTTCACGTCTCCACATGAGACATATCCCAATCCATATACAACCGTACCATGAACGTACCTCAACATATGCTTTTCTTTCATCCAATGTACCTATCTAGGTTCAACCATGTGTTGACTCAAGGTATTCAGTGCAAAGCATATGTTTGGTCTGGTGTTAACCAGGTACATCAAGGATCGAATCAACTATATGTACATCATGGGATCCGCCAAATATGAAGATTTGTCACTCAAGAGATTCATATTTATCGTCATGGGTGTGGTCATGGACTTGCAGTCCATCATCCATAATATTTGTAGAATCTCAGCAGTATATTTTCCTTGGATAAGGAAAATTTCATCTGATCTCTGCCACACTTCCAATCCCAAGAAGTAATGTATCAGACCTAGATCCTTCATCTCGAACTCTGAAGAGAGATCTCCTATCAGAAAAAATTCATCCACGTGTAGGATCAATGGGAAACCATCAAATAACTTTTTTATCTGGCATATCATGCCTTAGGTGCCTTCTTAGGCCCATACAAAGCCTTCTTCAATCTGCAGACATGAGACTCCTTCTCATGTATCTTGTGGTTCCTCTATGTACACTTCTTTTGTCTACTGAAGCAAGTGTCTCGTCATAATATTCTCCCTCTTGCTGGGAGAATTCTCGGGCCACAATTCAAGCTTTGTACATCTCTATGTTGCCATCTGTAGCATGCTTGATCTTGTAGATCAACCTGGAAGTCACTACTAACTTCCCTTCTGGTCTCAGAACCACTTCTCACACATCATTCTTCATGATGGACTGATACTCCTTCATCATGGCATCCATCCATTCCTGCTTCTCAACAGCTTCTTCAATGGTGGAAGGATTTGAATCAATGATGTTGCTCATCAGTGCCACATTACTGGAAAACATGTGTGGTTTCTAGAACTAAGGAAAAATCTATATCCTAGTCCTTCTGGCTATTTGCATCCTCTATCACTGCAGCAAGGTATATCGAGACAAGGGAATCCTCCCTTGAGATCTCACATCTCCTAGAAGCCTTTGAAGCTTCGTTCTAGCATCCTCAACTCATGGCACATGTCCTGGAATAAGTCTCTCTCTCCTATCTGAATCTGAGAAGGAATAGTTTTTTAATGAAAGTCTCTTAGCCATCGAGTCTCTTTGAGATCAGGCTCACTATGAATCTGCATGCTCCCTTTGAAGCTTGACTCCCTCTGAGTCTATACGGTCTCTGCATACACCTTCTTCTGATGCATCTATTGACTTCTTCTTAAGTCTAATCTCCTATGGACTATGTTTGGAAGTTGCTCCTACCTACTGGATCCTAAGGGTTGACTCCCTCTGAAATCTATCTCCTTTTGAGTTGGTACTTGGTGGGGCTGCCTGCCTCACCACTGGTGGAGTCATATGATTCTCTTCATAGTATGGCATATTAATGTCATGTATTTGTATGAGAACATGCTTGTTTACTGCATCATTTCTAAGTAGGCCTTTTTGGAACTACTGACTCTTCCTGATGATATGAAGAGTGGTTAAATTAATTGTATGGTCATCTTTGGAGCCTTCTGCTCCTCATAGTCAATATCCATAAGAGATACTCTTCTTCGTCTTCTATTTCACATGGGTGTGTACATTCGTGTACACAGTTCTTTGTCTCAGCTAGAGATTGTCTAAATAGTTACCTCCTGCAACTGTCATCATAACTTCTTCTCAGAGATATCACCTAGGCCTGCCTGGAATAAGAGACAAAAACAAAATTTCCATGGTAACATCCATGGAATGGTTAGTAATCAATAACATCTCCTAGAGGAGATCAATTTCAACTTGCAGAAAAGTATATCATTAACAATGAGCATTTTCTTAATGGTAATCGTACCAACAGTATTCAGGTGTACCTAAATATTTGATAGAAATAGTAAATAATAAAGTTGTAAAGACTACTATCCTAGGTACAATACTTTCTTAAGAAACAACAATATAAAACATCAAACCTGATATGCAAACCTGGAGTCGGGTGTTGTTGTCCTACTTGAGTTTCCTTCTATCTTTCATATGCATGGAAACACCATTGTCTAAAAGGAAAATACTTCATCCTTTGATGCCTTCAAGTGCTCTTATGCATCTACTGCATGTCCATGGTATTTCTTCTTCTCCTTTTCATTTCTATCCAGACATTGAAAGGCATAATGTCCCAGCTTCTGGCAACTATAGTATCTGATCTTTGACGCATCCTTCTTGTAATGAGGTCTCTTATATTTCTTCAAGTTTCCTTCTTCCCTTTTATTTCTCTTCTTCACTTGTGATGCAAGTACTTGGCTTTCCTCATCATCTACCTTTTGTTTCTTGGACATCAATCTAGATTCCTCTTGAGAGCAATCTGCTCATAACTTGTCAAACTTGGGTAACTTCCTTCTTACACAAATTCCTTGGACAAATGGGTCCCAAGAGAGAGGGAAACCATTTACCATAGTGGTTACTAGTTCAACATATTCTATTGGACCTCAAATGGTTGCTAATTGGTCTTTGATCTATGAGATCCTTGTAAAGAAGTTGGTTATCGTCTCTAACTTGTTCATAGTCACATTTATGAGTTGATGGCGGAGGATAAGCTTCCCATTGGTGTTCTTTCTTTCATAGAGTTTGGTTAGGGCATCAAACATCTCCTTTGAAAATCATTAAAACTTTGAAAAAAGATGTCCAAATTCACCAGGCAGATAATGAAAGGCTTGAGAGAGTCGAGCAGAAATAGGAAGACTTCAATATGAAGTTAATGCGAAGCCTGAAAAGAATTGAAAAGAAGTTGTATAAAGGAAGTGGATGCAACAAATCAGGGAGCTATAGGTCCCCTGATGAGGAAAGAAGAGAAATAAGTAGTAGAAGACATCACTAGCACTCCCAAAGGCACTCCAAAAGGAGGCCACACAACAGTTCAAGTCCATTTCCTACCAGAAATCATAGGAGATCTGAAGTGGATGAACTAAAGGGTGAAATGAATAAGATCAAACCTCCTACTTTTCATGGAGGGCACCAGAAAAGGTGAATATGTTGAGACATGGCTACTTGGAATGAGGAAATATTTCCAATTGCATAATTATTCCTCTCATGCAGAAGGAAGAATTGCAATCTATCAGTTGAAAGGAAAGGCATCCATGTGGTGGGATCAGCTTGTGCAAGTGCAGCACAACAGAGAGAAGAATGTTACATAGAAGGAATTCAAGAGACATTTTGAAAATAAATACTTAACCAAGAGATACTATGACGAAAAGATGAAAGAGTTCTTTGAACTTAAATTGGGCAGCATGACTATAGATGAATATAAAAAGATATTTATAGAGTTGTTGAAGTATGTCTCTTTCATTAAGGATGAGACAGTTAATATCCAAAGATATCTGAGTGGGTTGTCATCTTACATCAATGACAAAACTCAGTATGATGATCCTAAAACTTTGGAAGAAACCATAAGGACGGAAAAGTGTTTATATGATTAGCATAAAGGAAATCCTACTTTCCAAAAATCTTGGGAATACAAGAGGAAGTTTAAGAGGGAGCAGAGGCAGAAGAGGAACAAGCCACCATTTTTCAAAAATAGTCCTCAAGGACATCCAGTTTTGAGAGAGCCCAAGATGGATGAAATATATGGGCAAAGGCCAAGGCAAACACCTATGCAATGTTGGGGGTGTAAAGGAGATCATAAGTATAGATATTTCATTTTTAGAAAGGACAAGGTGAGAGTTGTTCACCATGTTCAGCAAGCAGAAAAGTGGATGACATGGGAAGAAGAGTACCAAGAATCTATGCAGCCCTTGACAACAAGCAAGCTAAGTTTTAATCACACATGATTGAAGTCTAAGGTATGATCAATGACCATGCCCTTACTATTGTAATTGATTCAGGGGCTAGTCATTGCTATGTATACCCTAAGGTAGTGGAAATATTTCAATTACCAAGAAGCAAGCATGGGAAATATTGGCTGGTGCAACTGGCTACAGGAGCCAAGAGAAAGGTTTTTGAGTTGGTTAAATCATGTCCACTGGGCATGAATGGACTGAGTACCAAGTTAGATTTGAACATCTTGCCTTTGGGATCATATTATTGCCTAATTGGTATGGATTGGTTGGACCAACACCATGCCATATTAGACTGTTATAACAAGGCATTCACTTTCCTGGATGAGGAAGGAAATCAGAGAGCATTCCAAGGAATTCCCAGGGCATTTATTGTCCGAGAAATATCAGCAATGCAGCTAAAGAAGTGTTACAGGAAGGGCTACCAAACATTTGCAGCCCATATGGAAGAAGCACCTAAGAATAAGGTGCCAAAATTGGAGGATCATTCAGACTTGAAATATTTTGATGATATGTTCAAGGAAATACCAAGGCTACCCCCAAAGAGAGATATTTGTTTCTCTATAAATTTGATGCCTGGAGCAGCTCCAGTATCAAAGACTCCCTACCAGATGAGCACACCAGAACTGAAAGAACTGCAAATGTAGCTTGAAGAAATTTTAAAGAAGGGGTACATACGCCCAAGTGTGTCACCTTGGGGTACCCCAGTGTTATTTTTGAAGAAGAAGGATGTGACCTTGAGATTGTACATTGACTTCAGGCAGCTAAATAAAGTAACTATAAAGAACAAGTATCCTCTACCAAGGATTGATGATCTCTTCGATCAGTTGAAGGATGCAAGAATATTTTCAAAGATAGATCTCAAGTCAGGATACCATCAGGTAAGGATTAAATATGAAGACATCAGCAAGACCGCCTTCAGGACAAGGTATGGTCATTATGAGTTCACAGTGGTGCCTTTTCGGTAATCGAATTCACCAGTTATTTTCATGTGCTTAATGAATGGTGTTTTCCGAGAATATTTAGACAAGTTTTTCATCGTCTTTTTGGATGACATCCTTGTATATTCCAAGATAGAAGAAGAGCATGAGCAACACTTGAGGATGGTGTTACAGGTGCTAAGAGAGCAGCAAATGTTTGCTAAGTTGAGCAAGTGCTCATTTTACCAAAGTCGAATTCACTATTTGGGGCATATAATTCCCGAAGAGGGAATAGTAGTAGAACCTAAAAAGATTGAAGTCATTAAAGGGTGGATAGCAGCTAAGAATGTAATAGAAGTCATATCCTTCATGGGTCTAGATGGCTTCTACAGGAGATTTATTGCAGGATTTTTGAGGATTTCTCACCCAATTACTTCCTTGCAAAGAAAAGGGGTAAAATTTCAATGGACATAAGAATGTGAAAAGAGCTTCCATCAATTGAAGCAGTTGTTAACCAGTGTTGCAATTCTGAAGATTGCAGATCCAACTGAAGGGTTTGTGGTTTGCACAGATGCATGCAAAGAAGGACTAGGTGGAGTCCTCAGCCAGAATGGGTTTGTGATATGTTTTGAATTCGGGAAAATGAAAGAGCATGAAAGTCTCTATTCCACTCACGATTTGGAGTTGGCAACCATAATTCACACCTTAAAGAAATGGAGACACTACCTCATGGGAAAGAGGTTCAAGCTGAAAACAGACCATAATGGTCTGAAATATTTAGTTCATCAGCCTACTTTAAATTCTGGGCAAAGCAGATGGTTGGGATTCCTCTGTGAATATGACTTTGATATCAAGCACATCAAAGGAAAGGAGAACAAAGTCGTTGATGCACTCAGCAGGAGAGTGCATGAACTACATGCTACAACCATCAGGATGTATCAAACTGATCTGAAAGACGTAATTTTGGAAGTTGCAAAAGCAGATTTGTAGTACATGGAAATGGTAACAAAGTTACAACAAGGTAAGATGCTACAAAAAATAGAAGATTATAGATTGTAAGTGGATGGAATACTCTTGTACATGAACATAATTTATGTACCCAGTTCTCACAAATTGAGGAGTATGATCTTGAAAGAGATGCATAATGTGCCTTATGTTGGGCACCCTGGATATCAGAAAACAGTGGCAGCAGTCAAGAGCCATTACTATTGGCCAGGCATGAAGAAAGAAATTGTAGATTACATCGCGAGATGTATAGAGTTCCAAAGGGTCAAGGATAAGCATGGACACCCAGCTGAGTTGCTACAGTCGTTACCCATCCATGTGTGAAAGTGGGATGTGGTGACAATGGATTTCATCATAGGATTACCCAAAATAAAAAAGAAACATGAATTCATCATGGTGGTGGATAAGCTTATGAAGACTACCCATTTTATTCCATTGAAAACTACTCACAAGGAAACTGATGTTGTTGATATTTATATGAGGGAAGTAGCATGATTGTGCAGTATTCCCAAGACAATTGTGTCTAACAGAGACCCAAAATTTACTTTGAAGTTTTGGAGAGGATTATTCAAGGGGTTCGGAATGAACCTAAACTTCAGCATGGCCTATCATCTTGAGTCTGATGGGAAAACAGAAAGGGTGAACCAAGTGATAGAGGATATGCTAAGGATGTATGTGATGGACAAACCATCTAAATGGGAAGATTATCTACACTTGGTAGAATTTTCCTACAAAAATGGGTATCAAACATCATTGAAGATGAGTTCGTTTGAAGCACTTTATGGCGGAAAGTGAAACACCCCAGTAAGCTGGGACAACCCAGCTGATAGGGCAGTGGTTGGGCCAGAGTTTCTCAAGGAAATGGAAGAGAAAATGATGAAGATTAAATAGAATTTGAAATCTACCCAAGACATGTAGAAAATCTATGCTGATAAGAAAAGAAATCACAAGGAATTTAAAGTGGGTGATCATCTTTTCTTGAAGGTGAAAGTCAACAGAAGTTCCCAGAGGCTGGGAAACTATTCCAAGTTGGCAGCCAAATATTGTGGGTCATTTGAAATCCTAGAGAGGATTGGTCCAATAGCTTATATGCTTACATTTCTTACATATATGTCTATACATAATGTATTTCATCTCTCATTGCTTAAGAAATATATACCTGATGCTAATCATGTTATTGATGGAAATGTGATTCAGGTGGAGAAGGAAAGTGCTTTTCATGTACATTTGGTGCGCATACTGGACTGGAAAAGCAAGCAGCTCTGGAATCGATCCATAAGGCTTGTAAAGGTCCAGTGGACCTGGTACGGTCCTAAGCACGCAACATGGGAGCATGAAGATGCTATGTGGGCATAATACCTGCATATTTTTTAAGATTTTGAAAATATTGTTGATGTTGTGTAAATGAGTTGATTGAGGACATTGCGAAAATAAGGGTAGAGGATTGTAATATCCCAAGGTCGAGCCCTGGTTGTAATTATGAATGTAACATGTTTGTAGGCTGGTGAGACAAGTAATTATAAGTTGGTAGGGTTATGTGTTTATTAGGCCAGAGAGACTAGATGTTAAATGCTAGGAGCCTATTTTGTACATGTAAATATTCATATTATTAATATAACAACATCACTACATGTAGAACGACCACGAAGAAAGAGTATGGGGGACTAAGCTCCACTAGGTTGGGTAAGAGAAGAGGGCTGAGAGGCTAGGAAAAGAGGCTAAGCTTGAGGGCTTAACCCAAGGGAATATTATAATGTATTTCCTTAAATTACTAAAGTTTGGGAAAATAAACCCAGTTATCTTATGTTACTTTGTGGAGAGGAACGAGTTCCAAGTGGAGAGGAATGTGCTCTTGGAGAGCCAAGTGTCATCCAAGACGCATGCAGATTTATGTGGGAAATTCCATCATTGTGGGGGTTCAAGAGGCATTCTTTCCATCTTTCCTCACAGGTTGGCACTCACCATTGGGACCTTGTTGACTATCTGTTGCCAAGATTCACCCATGCACTAAGAAAGCACGCAGTGATTTGATCTGTCATTATTGAACCGTAACCATCCTGAACCTTGGCAAAAAGCCTGAACTGATACCTTACTGAACCTGTACCCTGCAGGTTGCATGTGTTTCACTATTTCCCCACCTCCAGTTTCTATTAATATCATCACCTTTCCCATGTGTTGAATAGCAGGAGTGAAAAGGCAGGTTGTCAGGACCGTGGATAGAAGAAGCAGGTTGTATGGCCTGTGACCTACTCTCTCTAGGTGAGAGATATTGTTGTGATTAAAGAAGCAGATTGTCAGGCTTGTGAGCAACTCTCTCTAGGTGAGAGAGTGTGTTGAGAAAGTGAGTTATCCTATGAGAAACTCTCTCTAGGTGAGAGAGTGTGTTGTGGAAATGAGTTCTCTTGTGAGCAACTCTCTCCAGGTGAGAGATTGTGCTGAGGAAGTGAGTTCTATTGGAGGGAATCCAGTAGCAGTTGCAGAGCTCTAAGAATTATGTATGGATTGTTGTTGAATCCCTAGAAGGGAGGTGGAGCAGCTGATGGACTATGCGACAGTGAAGGTATACACTCCTGGTGTGGGAAAGGCATGTGAGGAATGAGAGTCTGTGAGAGGTGGGCATAATTGGATCCTTGGAGGAAATCCTTCATGTTGTATTATGCAACTTCCTATTGTCCCTGCCTAGTCTAGGAATCCCTTACTCGATGGAGTTTAGTCCCAGCTCGAGGGTGACCCATTGCTGAGAGTGATGATCAGTGTGGTCTAAGGCTGGGAGGTTCATGGAAGGTCTACACACAGTTAGTGTACTTCAACTAAGAGAAAAGTATCATTTATGTGCTTAATGGTTAAATGATGCATTTTAGTGCATGTATGTCATTCTTGTAATAATATTATGTGTTCCACTGCATGTATGTTTACACATTGTCTCTTTTATTCCCTGTTAAGTTTATATGTGTTTTATTCTGCAAAAGAGCTATGTCTTCCATTGCCCAGCAGGTCTATGTCTGGCCATGGAAAATTTTAATTACCTATAAAAGAGCTTGAGACCACATGTGTTTGAGGTCGTGTTACCCGATAGAGGTTGATGGTCGGGGATGTTACAGAGTGTTACTGATGTTTGCTTCCTGCTCAACCATGAGATCATGCGTGATCCCATACTAAAGCAACATCCTAAAGTATTCTTTCGATCCACTACACTCCCTATCTAGTCAGAATCTATATATCCTTGCAGCTTCACACCTCCACCTGAGACATATCTCAATCCATATACAACTGTACCATGAACGTACCTCAACATATGTTTTTATTTCATCCAATGTACCTATCTAGGTTCAACCATGTGTTGAATCAAGGTATTCAGTGCAAAGCATGTGTTTGGTCCGGTGTTAACCAGGTACATCAAGGTTCGAATCAACTATCTGTACACCGTGGGATCCACCAAATATGAGTATTTGTCACTCAAGAGATTCATATTTATCATCATGGATGTGTTCATGGGCTTGCAGTCCATCATCCTTAATCTTTGTAGAATCTCAACAATATATTTTCCTTGGCTAAGGAAAATTTCATCTGATCTCCGCCACACTTCCAATCCCAAGAAGTAATGTATCATACCTATATCCTTCATCTCGAACTCTGAAGAGAGCTCCCTCATGCACCCAACTATGAGATTCTCATCTCATGTCAGAAACAAGTCATCCACATGTAGGATCAGTGGGAAACCATCAAATAAATTTTTGATCTAGCATATCATGTTCTGGGTGCCTTCTTAGGTTCATATAAAGCCTTCGTCAATCTGAAGACATGAGACTCCTTCTCATGTATCTTGTGGTTTCTCTATGTACACTTATTTTTTCTACCAAAGAAAATATCTCGTCATAATATTATCCCTCTTGCTGGGAGAATCCTCGAGCCACAAATCAAGCTCTGTACATCTCTATGTTGCCATATGCAGCATGCTTGATCTTGTAGATCAACTTGGAAGTCACTATTGACTTCCCTTCTGGTCTCAGAACCACTTCTCACACATCATTCTTCATGATGGATTGATACTCCTTCATCATGGAATCCTTCCATTCCTGCTTCTCAGCAGCTTCTTCAATGGTGGAAGGATTAGAATCAATGATGTTGCTCATCAGTGCCACATTACTGGAAAACATGTGTGGTTTCTAGAACTGGGGAAAAATCTATATCTTATTCCTTCTGGGGTATTTCCTGCTCTGTCACTGCAGCAAGGTATATCGAAACAAGGGAATCCTCCCATGAGATCTCACATCTCCTAGAAGCCTTTGAAGCTTCGTTATAGCATCCTCAACTCATGGCACATGTTTGTCAGTCCTAAAATAAGTCTCTCTCTCCCATCTGAATCTAAGAAGGAATACTTTATGACTGAAAGTCTCTAAGCCACCGACTCTCTTTGAGATCAAACTCACTATGAATCTGCATGCTCCCTTTGAAGCTTGACTCCCTCTGAGTCTATACGATCTCTGGATCCACCTTCTTTCGTTGCATCCATTGACTTCTTCTTAATTCTAATCTCCTATGAACTACGTTTAGAGGTTGCTCCTGCCTATTGGATCCTAGAGGTTGACTCCCTCTGAAATCTATCTCCTTTTGAGCCAGTACTTGGTAGAGCCACCTGCCTCACCACTGGTGGAGTCATCTACTTCTCTTCATAGTATGGCATATTAATGCCATGTATTTGTATGAGAACATGCTTGTTCACTGCATCATTTCTAAGTAGGCCCTTCTGGAACTACTGACTCTTCCTGATGATCTGAAGAGTGGTTAAATTAACTATATGGTCATATTTGGAGCCTTCTGCTCCTCATAGTCAATCTCCATAAGAGATACTCTTCTTCGTCTTCTACTTCACATTGGTGTGTACGTTCCTGTACACAGTTCTATGTCTCGGCTAGATATTTTCTAAATATTTACCTCCTGCAACTATCATCATAACTTCTTCTCAAAGATATCACCTGGGACCTGCCCAGAATAAGAGACAAGAACAACATTTCCACAGTAACCTCCATGCAATGGTTAGTAATCAATAAAATCTCATAGAGGATATCAATTTCATCTTGCAGAAAAGTATATCATTAACAATGAGCATTTTCTTAATGGTAATCATACCAAAAGTTTTCAGGTGTACCTAAATATTTGATAGAAATAGTAAATAATAAAGTTGTAAAGACTACTATCCTAGGTACAATACTTTCTTAAGAAACAACAATATAACATATCAAACTTGATATGCAAACCTGGAGTCTGGTGTTGTTGTCCTGCTTCAATTTCCTTCTATCATTCATATGCATGGAAACACCATTGTCTAAAAGGAAAATTATTCATCCTTTTATGCCTTCAAGTGCTCTTATGCATCTACTGCATGTGCATGGTGTTTCTTCTTCTCCTTTTCATTTCTATCTAGACATTGAAAGGCATAATATCCCAGCTTCTGGCAACTATAGCATCTAATCTTTGACGCATCCTTCTTGTAACAAGGTCTCTTATATTTCTTCAGGTTTCCTTCTTCCCTTTTATTTCTCTTCTTCACTTGTGATGCAAGTACTTGGCTTTCCTCATCATCTACCTTTTGTTTCTTGGACATCAATCTAGATTCCTCTTGAGAACAATCTGCTCATAACTTGTCAAACTTGGGTAACTTCCTTCTTGCACAAATTCCTTGGAAAAATGGGTCCCAAGAGAGAGGGAAAACATTTAATGTATTGGTTACTAGTTCAACATATTGTATTGGATCTCCAATGGCTTCTAATTGGTCTTCGATCTGTGATGATGCAGGAGCATCGCCAACAACAAGCGAGTGTGGGGCAACGCCAACGCATTTTGGCACATGATAAATTATTTGAAATGTTTTGAAGTTGGATGCACCAAAATTAAATGAGATAATTAAGAAAGGGCATACTTGTAGATTGTAATTAGACCTTGAGCGTCCCCCTCTCGTCTGAAGGACTAAGAGGCATTTATGCTAGTAAATGAAAGTAGGTAGCTTTGAATTCGTAGATTAGACAGTTTTAGGAGCCGAAGGGAAAATGGATATAGACACCCTCACTTGTATCATTGTAACATTAGCATCATAATCAATACGGGGAGCATAGAGAATAAGAAGCAGAGAACTGCGTAGAAGAACCCATGTACAGAAGTTCTGGATTAATACAAAATCTTTAGTTCAGACTCATGGTGTCCAATTGCTTTCTGTGTTGCATATGTTGATTGATATATGTTTGTTTACTCTCTGTTATGCATTTGCTTTGATGCGTGAATGTATGATTTCATGTTAAATGTCTAAAATCTGAAGAGAGAGAGAGTAAGGAATGAGTTTCAATTGTTTCTCTGTCTGATCACGAGTTTTCCTACAAGGAGTGCAGCGAAATTGTCCGCAAGGTGTGTGTTGACAGAAGTCAGAGTTCATCTTTGAAAGCTAGGAAGAGATAACATTGTTATCACTCTCGCAGAGGTGCAAGTTAAGAATAGGAGTCGTGAAAGGAGTGCCCAAGCCGAGTGAAGTCGCAGTGTTTGCAACCTAAGCGAAATCATTGAAGAATTGCCACAAGGAGTGCGCGTAGAAATTTTCCCCAAAAGGACTTGAGGATTTTTCAATCAAGCTCAGGAGGGATAGGGTCTTCGAAGCTGTCAAATAAAATCTCAAGAGAGTTAGGGCCTTAAGTGTTATAAGGAGGCGTAGCGAAGTTGTTTTGTAGGAGGACAAGTTCCGAAAGGAGATACCATGTTCATTTAGCAGAAATCGTCAAGGAGGAATTTGACGGTAGGAATCCTCCATGGAGGATTTGTGAAGTCCCGGAAGCCGTCAGATCTCACAGAGGAGCAGGGAATATATGGCACGTATTCTCCAAGGGCTATCTCGGAAGAAATCGGACCGTAGGATTAGAGCCAACAAGGGTCGTTGGATCACTTGTGGAATCTCGTCTCAGGGATTCGCGAGTTGAAGGTCTGAAAGCCTGACCCCAAGATTCGCGAGTTTGTGAAAGGAGAAGTCGCAACACCGCGAAATAATCTAAGCCACATGTTAGAAGGAGGACACGTGTCACAAGATCTCCCGTATCGGGGATTCGGACATCGGAGGTTAGAAAGAGAATTTCTTCAACTTCGCGAGTGGCGAAGCTACGAAGAGAATCAGGACTGTCCATCTAAGAGTGGACAGGTGGCACACTCGTCGACACGGAGATCAGACCTTTGTTGACCATTTAGGGGTTTTGTGAGTCGGAGAACCGAGAGCATAGCATCAGGATTCGTGAAGTCGCGAAGTCCAAGAACTCCAAAAAGGCGGGAAGATCCATCGTGGGACCCGCATAGACGACGTGTCGAAATTTCTCCATTTCGACATATCGGAGGATAAGTGGTCGATACTTTCATCTCAAAAGTCCTGAAGTCATGAAACCATGAGAGAATCACAGTCATCCGTTAGGAGGAGGATAGATGGCAGAGATCAAGGGATCTCGCAAACTCGGAGGTTCGCAGGGTGAGAGCCCAAGAGTTGGGAGCTCCAAGTCCTGAAGTCACGAAAGGTGAAGTCGCGAAGTGCCAAAGCCAGGCATGAGGGGCACGTGGCAGAACCATGAAGTGGGCCCAGGAATTAGACTGGCGGACACACATCACCTATTGGAAAGAGTCAACACCCCGTTGACCTCTCATGTCTCGGGGGTTTAGAAGATAAGGGAGCGAGAGTTCAACCCTTGAACTCATGAAAGGCGTTAGCGCTTAGCCTAACCAGTGGTCACATGAGGAGGGCACTGACAGGGGAAGAGATATACTCGTATCAGAAATTTGGGTATCGTAAGATTAGAAGGGAAGAGTCAGGAGTCATGAATCACGAACTCGCGAGATTGCGAGCTGCGAAAAGGACCTATGGATCGATAATTTGCAGATTCCAGTGAGAATCAAAAGAGCCATTCCAGCTCAAGGGAATATAGAACAATCCTGTGAGCGGATATTGGCCCCAGGGCCGATAGTTCTGCATCATTTTTGGTATCAGATCTTGACTCTGTTTGTATACTTCAGACAGGGAAAGCGAGTAAGAAATCTCAGCCATGCTACCGATAAGAAGAGACATACAAACACCCGATCCGCCAGAGGATAGGGAAATACCAAGAGGAAGGGGTAGGCAGGTGCCAAATCCAGTCATGGAGAGAGAGATGTGTGACATACATGCCAGACTCGTGGACATGGAGACAACATAGAGGTGCACAGCTGGTGTTGGAGATGTCAGTGATTCTGAAAGTGAAGATGAAGCTGGACATGAAGGAGAAGAATTCACAGCAGAAGATGCAGCAAATGAATGCCTGATTAGGGTTGTTGCAAGAATGGATGCTAAGGCGCAAATGGATATTCTAGTATATGAAGGAAACCTGGATGTTGAAGAGCTTCTAGAATGGATTAGAGCTCTAGATCTCTGGACACATCTTTTGACTATGAAGATGTCGAGGAAGACAAAAAGGTCAAACATGTTGTCACAAGATTGAAAGGACATGTAGAATTGTGGTGGGATGAGCTACAAGCTGAAAGACATTGCAAAGGCAAGTAGAAAATCAAGAGTTGGGATAGGATGATCGCAAAGATGAAGGAAAAATTCATTCCCAGGGATTACCAAATTACTCTGTTTTGAAGAATGCAGAATTTGAGACAGAAACTGATGACAGTGAAGGAATATACTGAAGAATTCTACAGGTTGAACATCAGGGCAGGTCATCGTGAAAGTGATGATGAAAAAGTTGTTAGGTACATGAATGGTCTGAGATATGACATTCAATATGAGACAAGAATGATGACCATCCGAACAGTGGAAGATGCTTATCAAATGGCTCTAAAAGCTGAAGAGAAGCTGATTCGAAAACAAGGTCAAAGAGGTCGAGGTAGAAGTCATCCCAGAGGCAAATCTGTTGTCCAGGATAGAAATTAGAAACCCAAGGAAGACTGGAAGAAACCTCAGACTCAAACTAAGAGAGGTGGAAGCTCACAGAGAGGGCAGCATATCTAACAAAGAGGTCAGTATGCTGATGGAAACATTTTTCCTCGTACCAGAGGTAGAGGAAGAGGAAGAGGTGGAGTAGTGAAATGCTTCACATGTGGAAAGAATGGACACAAATCTTATGAATGTCCAGATAAGAAGAAAGAAGGTGGTAAAACTCACATTTCCGAAGCATAGAGGCGAAATGTTGAGGCAGAAGATGTTGAAGGCGGAAGATCGTTGATGATGCGAAAAGTTCTCTTAACTCTAGAGAAGGAGGTGGAGAGTTCGGTACAAAGGAACAGACTTTTTCGGACTGCTTGCAAAACCAAAGATAGGGTATGAAAAGTCATCTTGGATAGTGGTAGCACAGATAATCTTGTTTCTACAGAGATGGTAGAAAAGCTGGAGTTGGAGACTATTGAACATCCAAGTCCATATAGAGTTTCGTGGCTACAAAAAGGACATCAAGGAAATTTCACTAAACAATGTTTAGTTGAGTTTAAAATAGGAGGGTATAAGGATGAAATACTCTGTGATGTTATTCCCATGGATGTTTTTCATCTATTGTTGGGTAGACCGTGGCAATATGACAGGAATGTGATTCAGGATGGGAGGAAGAACACATACACCCTAGAGAAGAATGGGAGAACTCACATGTTGCTTCCAATCAAAGACAAGGAGGTGAAACCTGAAGTAAGCAACACTATACTTCTCATGAGTGGAAAGGAACTTCTTACAGAGGTTAAGAAGAAGGAGGAACCACAATTCATTGTGGTCAGGAAGCCTAAAATTGTTTTAACCAGTACAAGGGTAGATGATTTACCAGAAGAGATTCAGAAACTGTTGGAAGAGTTTGCTGACATAGTAGTGGATGAACTACCTCATTCATTGCCACTGATCAGAAGTGTGAGTCATCACATTGATCTCATACCTGGAGCTAGTTTTCCAAATAAAACAACATACAGATTGACGTCGTAGAAGAATGAAGAAGTTAAAAGACAGGTCCAGGATTTAATGGACAAAGGGTTGGTTAGAGAAATATTGAGTCCATGTGGTGTTCCAACAGTGCTCAATCCGAAGAAATATGGAGGCTAGAGGATGTGTACTGACTCAAAAGAAATCAACAAAATAACCATCAGGTACAGATTTCCATTTCCAAGAATGGATGATCTGATGGATTGCTTAAGTGGGGCAAATTTTTTTTCGAAGATTGATTTGAAAAGTGGATATCACCAGATTCGTATGAGAGAAGGTGATGAATGGAAGACAGCCTTCAAGACTAATGAAGGGTTGTATGAATGGCTTGTTATGTTGTTTGGCTTAACAAATGCACCAAGTACCTTCATGAGATTGATGAACAAAGTCCTTAAGGATTTCATCGGAAAATTTGTCATTGTGTATCTGGATGACATACTGATTTTCAGTAAAACAGAGGCAGAGCATCTGAAACATTTGGCTACAGTGATGCAGAGGCTATAGCAAGAGAAGTTGTTGATAAACGTGAAGAAATCCTCATTTATGAAGACAGAGCTCATTTATTTGAGGTTTGTTATTTCTACAGACAAATTGAGGATGGATCCAGATAAGGTGGAGGTAATTAAGAATTAGCCATCAATGAAGAATATATTTGAGGTTCAAAGTTTTCATGGATTGGCTAGTTTCTACCAGAAGTTCATCAGAAATTTCAGTGGAATTAGTGCACAGATGATGGACACAGTGAAGAAGAGACACAAGTCTTTTCACTGGACAGAAGAGGCTGAGAAAAGATTTAATTTGTTGAAGAAGAAAATCACGGAACAACCAATTCTGGTGTTGTCGGATTTTAAAAAGGCTTTTCAGGTAAAATGTGATGCAAGTGGATTTGCAATATGGGCAGTCTTGAGCCAAGAAGACAGGCCGATAGCATACTTCAGTGAGAAGCCGAATGAAACGAAAGTGAAATAATCCACGTATGAAAAGGAGTTCTATGTTATTATTCAGGCATTGAAGAAATGGAGACATTACTTAATCCCTAAGGAGTTTGTCTTATACAGTGACAATCATGCTTTCCAATTTGTGACTCAACAGGAGAAGTTGAATCAAGACATGTTAAATGGGTTGAATACATGCATAAATTTACTTTTGTAACTAAGCATATTTTTGGAACTGCTTGTAATTTGTAAACCTGCGAAGTAAAGCAATGCATATAGATTCTTAAGCAATATAGAAATTAATTAATGGCTCATACACAGAGTACACAGAGATTTTATACCGGAAACCCTCAACCGGGAAAACATTTCTTATTTTCATTATATCGAATTTCACCATTCGCCATACAATATATACAATGTTTTTAGGTATTTTGTAGATACCAAAACCCTAATCCCTTAATCTGGGATTAGTTTACAAATTTGCTAAAAATAGCAAAAAACAGCCCAAAAAAAAATTTTGGGGCGCTGCCCCGAACACTGTGCGTAACCAGGGGGGGCATACCTACCCTCCCCTGGGACCCCCCTAGGAAAGAACCCAACGCACACGGCAGAGCTCTGGGTGAAGGGATCATCAGACGCAATTGTCGTATCTGACGCACCCACCCACACACACATGCAAAGAATATAACACATACCCAACATTCTCCCACTTCTTGTTTTCTTTGCATCCAGGGGTCCAGGGGATTATATAGTCAACAATTCAGGGCAGCAATGCCCATTGATACTCTACACCAAGAAAACTTTTCTGTGCTCACAGAATTTGTCAATGAATCTACAGCATTCTTCAAAGTGTCAACCTTTTCCAGCAACACCCTCTTTTCCTCAACCATGTCTCTCACAAAGTGATATTGAACATCAATATGCTTTGTCTTCGAATGATAAGTTGGGTTCTTTGCCAGGAATATTGCACTCTGACTGTCACAGTCTAATCTCACTACTTGTTGTACCAACCCAATACCTGAACACAATCTTTGTAACCATACTACTTCCTTGCTTGCATGAGTGGCTGCCATGTATTCAGCTTCTATAGTTGAGAGTGCCACTACAGCCTGTCTTTTGCTCATCCAACTGATTGCTCCTCCAAATAGGTTAAACACATACCCACTTGTAGATCTTCTGCAATCCAAATCTCCAGCCCAGTATGCATCAACAAAGCCATGTATTTCCACCACTTTGTCCAATCCCAGTCTTCCTTGGTAGCACAATCCATAACTGGTGGTGCCACGAAGATACCTGAAGACCCTCTTTACTATTGTCCAATGCTCCTTCCCTGGTTTTGACATATACCTACTCAAAACTCCCATTGCATGTGCAATGTCTGGTCTAGTACAAACCATTGAATACATCAAACTGCCAACTGCACTGGCATATGGAACATGGGACATGTCCTCTTCTTCTTCCTGTGTCTTGGGACACTGATCTGCAGATAAATTTACACCTATAGGAATAGGAACCTTGACCGGTTTACTTCCATGCATATTAA
>ML807074.1:217928-245252 GCA_009831015.1 Picea engelmannii
ACAAGAAGGTCCTCCATCTTGAGCTTCCATAGCTCAAAGTTTTTACCGTTGAACTTCTCTATCTCGATTCTATATGAGCTCGCCATTCCTCTTACTTTACTCGAATCTCCACTGCAAAAGCTCCCACTAAACCCAGGTTTATCGCAAACCCAAGATAAACTTGATCTATCAAGACTGAGCCAAACCCTCAGCAACAAAGGTGTCCCTCTGAAGCCAAAAATGTGCTCTGATACCACATGTAAGTTTTAAACCTACGAAGTAAATAAATGCATATAGATTCTTAAGCAATACAAAAATTAATCGATGGCTCATACACAGAGTACACAGAGATTTTAAAACAGAAACCCTCAACCGAGAAAACCTTTCTTATTTTCATTATATTGAATTTCACCATTTGCCATACAATATATAAAATGTTTTTAGGTATTTCATAGATACCAAAACCCTAATCCCTTAATCCGGGATTAGTTTACAAATCCGCTACAAATCGTCAGATGCAATTGTTGTATCTGACGCACCCCCACACACACACATGCAAAGAATATAACACATACCCAACACTGCTAACAAAGTTGTTGATGCTTTGAGCAGGAAATGTTTGTTGTTGCAGGAGTTCAGAGTCAAAACATTGGGTTTTGATGATCTCAGGGACATGTACAGAGATGATCCAGATTTTAAGGAGGCATATGAAGCAGCTGAGAATCCAATTCTTAGGGACAGAAGTCAATGGACAGAATACATGATCCAGGAAGGATTATTGTTCAAGGGTAATCAACTTTGTATTCCAAAATGCTCCATGAGGGAGAATTTGTTGAAGGAGAAACACAGTGGAGGATTGGTCGGGCATTTCGGTCATGAGAAGATGTACTAAAAGTCAAATGAGTCATATTTTTGGCCAGGAATGAGAGCATACGTCAAAAGATTTGTGGACAGATGAAAAATTTGTCAGCATTCAAAAGGAAAGAGACATAATGTAGGTTTTTATCAACCTTTACCCATACCTGACAGGCCTTTATTTACCTTTACCCATGGGATGCAGTAAGCATGGACTTCATATTGGGGCTGTCGAGAACACAAAGAGGGTTTGACTCAATCTTTGTAGTGGTAGACAGATTTTCTAAGATGGCACATTTCATACCGTGTCAGAAAACCAGTGACGCAACTCACATTGCGAATTTGTTTTTCAAAGAAGTCATTCGACTTCACAGCTTACCAAGGAGCATAGTTTTGGATCGAGACACCAAGTTCATGGGAAACTTCTGGAGGACCTTATGGAAAAAGCTAGGAACAAATTTTTCATCCAGTTCATCTTATCATCCTTAGACGGATGGGCAGACAGAAGTTGTGAACAGAAGTTTGGGAGACTTGCTTAGGAGCTTGGTGACAGAACACCACAATCAGTGGGACAATATTCTTCCACAAGCGGAATTTGCTTATAATGATTCAATCAACAGAAGCATAGGGCAGAGTCCATTCCAGATTGTTTACAGGATGCAGCCGAGAGGAGTTTTGGAATTGAGAGATTCATAACAAAATGCAACTAGGAGTGCTAGTGCAGAGGATTTCACAGAAGCGATGAAGGAACTTCACAGCCAAGTGAAGGAACGATTGCAAAACTCGAGCCAAGAATATAAGCGCAGAGAAGATCAATACAGGAGACAACTTCAATTTTAGGTTGGTGATTTGATTCTAGCACATCTGAGAAAATAAAGGTTCCCGAAGGGGACATATAACAAACTAAAGATGAAGAAGATCGGACCATGTAAGGTCTTGAAGAAATTTGGGGCAAATGATTATGAGATTGAATTACCCGATGGGATCGGAATTTCTTCGATATTCAATGTCTCAGATTTGTACCCATACAAAGTTAAAGAAGTAGGAACATGTGATGAACAACCAGAGGTTCGGTGGACTAAACAGATGCCAGTTGCAGAGAAGCCACAGATGGAAAGCATACTGAACAAAAGAGTTAGTAAGAGGACTAGGAGAAAGGAATACTTTGAATACTTGGTCAAGTGGAAGGGACATCCAGTTGAAGATGCCAGTTGGGAGAATGACGCAGAGATCTAGAAGCATGGACAGACCATGCAAGAGCTCATGGACAGGAGCCCATGAAAAATTTCAAGCGAGGGAGTATGATGCAGGAGCATCGCCAACAACAAGCGAGTGTGGGGCAACGCCAATGCATTTTGTCACATGATAAATTATTTGAAATGTTTTGAATTTGGATGCGCCAAACTTAAATGAGATAATTAAGAAAGGGTGTACTCGTATATTTTAATCATACCTTGAGCGTCTCACTCTCGTCTGAAGGACTAAGAGGCATTTATGCTAGTAAATGAAAGTAGGTAGCTTTGAATTCATAGATTAAACAGTTTTAGGAGCCGGAGGGAAAACGGATATAGACACCCTCACTTGTATCATTGTAACATTAGCAGCATAATCAATCTGGAGAGCATAGAGAAGAAGAAGCAGAGAGTTGTGTAGAAGAACCCATGTACAGAAGTTCTGGATTAATAAAAAATCTTTAGTTCAGACTCATGGTGTCCAATTTCTTTATGTGTTGCATATGTTGATTGATATATGTTTGTTTACTTTTATTTGATGCGTGAATGTATGATTTCATGTTAAATGTCTGAAATCTGAAGAGAGAGAGAGAGTAAGGAATGAGTTTCAATTGTTTCTCTGTCTGAGCACGAGTTTTTCTGCAAGGAGTGCAGCGAAATTGTCCACAAGGTGTGCGTTGATAGATGTCAGACTTCATCTCCAAAAGATCAGAAGAGATAACGTTGTTATCACTCTTGCAGAGGTGAAATTTAAGCACAGGAGTCGTGCAAGGAGTGCGCAGGCCAAGTGAAGTCTCAATGTTTGCAACCTGAGAGAAATCGTTGAAGAATTGTCGCAAGGAGTGCGCGCAGGAATTTTCCCCAAAAGGACTTGAGGATTTTTCAATCAATCTCAGGAGGGATAGGGTCTTCGAAGCTGTCGAAGAAAATCTCAAGAGAGTTAGGGCCTTAAGTGTTGAAAGGAGGCATAGCGAAGTTTTTTTGCAGGAGGACAAGTTCCGAAAGGAGATACCGTGTTCATTTCGCAGAAATCATCAAGGAGGAATTTGACGGTAGGAATCCTCCATGGAGGATTCATGAAGTCCCAGAAGCCGTCAGATCTCGTAGAGGAGTAGGGAAGTTACAGCATGTATTCTCCAAGTTCTATCTCAGGAGAAATTGGGCCGTAGGATTAGAGCCAACAAGGGATGTTGGATCACTCGCAGAATCTCGTCTCGGGGATTTGCGAGTTGAAGGTCTGAAAGCCTGACCCCAAGATTCATGAGGTTGCGAAAGGTGAAGTCGCGACACCACGAAAGAATCTGGGCCACCTGTTAGAAGGAGGACACGTGTTGCGATATCTCCCGTATCAAGGATTCGGACATCGGAGGTCAAAAAGAGAAGTTCTTCAACTTCACGAGTGGTGAAGTTGCTAAGAGAATTAGGACCGTCCATCTGAGAGTGGACAGGTGGCACACTCGCCGACACGGAGGTCAGACCTTTGTTGACCATTTCGAGGTTTTGTGAGTCGGAGAACTGAGAGCATAGCATTAGGATTCGGGAAGTCGTGAAGTCCGAGAACTCCAAAAATCCGGGAAGATCCATCGTGGGACCCACATAGACGACGTGTTGAAATTTCGCCATTTCGGCATATCGGAGGATAAGAGGTCAATACTTTTATCCTGAAAGTCCCGAAGTCATGAAACAACGAGAGAATCACAGTCATCCATTAGGAGGAGGACAAGTGGCAGAGATCAAGGGATCTCGCGAACTCGGAGGTTCGCAGGGTGAGAGCCCAAGAGTTGAGAGCTCCAAGTCCCGAAGTCACGAAAGGCGAAGTCGTGAAGTGCCAAAGCCGGGCATGAGGGGCACATGGAAGAACCACGAAGTGGGCTCGAGAAGTGGACCAGCGGACACACATCACCTATTGGAAAGAGTCAACACCCCATTGACCTCTCGCGTCTCGGGGGTTCAAGAGATAAGGGAGCGAGAGTTCAACCCTTGAACTCATGAAGCGGCGAACAGCGAAAGGCGCTAGTGCTTAGCCTAGTCGGTGGTCGCGCGAGGAGGACGCTGACAGGGGAAGAGTTATACCCGTATCGAAAATTCGGGTATCGCAAGATTAGAAGGGAAGAGGCGGGAGTCACGACTTGCGAACTCATGAGATTGTGAGCTGCGAAAAGGACATGTGGATCGATAATTTGCATATTCCAATGGGAATCGAAAGAGTCGATCCAGCTCAAGGGCATATAGAACGATCCTGTGAGCAGATATCAGCCCAAGGGCTGATAGGTCTGCGTCATGTGAGATCCTTGTAAATAAGTTGGTTATCATCTCTGACTTGTTCATAGTCACATTTATGAGTTGATGTCGTAGGATAAGCTTATCACTAGTGTTCTTTTTTTCATAGAGTCTGGTTAGGGCATCAAACATCTCTTTTATAGTTAGAGGAATGGATGTCCATTTGGGAGTTGAAGGAACAAAATCCAATGGGCATGGAGAAGAAATAGATAAAGACGTGGGCATGATGAAAATCATTAAAACTTTGCAAAAAGATGTCCAAATTCACCAAGAAGATAACGAAAATCTTAAGAGAGCCAAGCAGCAACAAGAAGACTTCAATATGAATTTAATGCGGAGCCTAGAAATAATTTAAAATAAGTTGTATATGGGAAGTGGATCCAACAAATCATGGAGCCACAGGTCCCCTGATGAGGAAAGAAGAGAAATAAGTAGTAGAAGACATCACCAACACTCCCAAAGGCACTCCAAAAGGAGGCCACACGGTAGTTCAAGTCCAACTCCTACAATAAATCATAGGAGATATGAAGTGGATGAACTGAAGGGTGAAATGAATAAGATCAAACCTCCTACTTTTGATGAAGGTCACCATAAAGATGAATATGTTGAGACATGGCTACTTGGCATGAGGAAATATTTCCAATTGCATAATTATTCCTCTCATGTAGAAGGAAGAACTGCAATATATCAGTTGAAAGGAAAGGTATCCATGTGGCAGGATCAGCTTGTGCAACTGCATCACATCAGAGAGAAGAATGTTACATGGAAGGAATTCAAGAGACATTTTGAAAAGAAATACTTAACCAAGAGATACTATGACGAAAAGATGAAAGAGTTCTTTGAACTTAAATTGGGCAGCATGACTATAGATGAATATGAAAAGAGATTTATAGAGTTGTTGAAGTATGTCTCTTTCATTAAGGATGAGACAGTTAATATCCAAAGATATATGAGTGGGCTGCCATATTTCATCAGTGACAAAATTTAGTATGATGATCCTAAGACTTTGGAAGAAACCATAAGGAGGGAAAAGTGTTTATATGATCAGCATAAAGGAAAGCCTACTTTCCAAAAAGCTTGGGAAGACAAGAGGAAGTTTAAGAGGGAGCAGAGGCAGAAGGGGAACAAGCCACCATTTTTCAGAAATAGTCCTCAAGGACAGCCAGTTTTGAGAGAGCCTAGGATGGCTGAAGGATATGCAAACCTAGAGTCTGGTGTTGTTGTCCTGCTTGAGTTTCCTTCTATCGTTCATATGCATGGAAACACCATTGTCTAAAAGGAAAATTCTTCATCATTTGATGCCTTCGAGTGCTCTTATGCATCTACTGCATGTGCATGGTGTTTCTTCTTCTCCTTTTCATTTCTATCTGGACATTGAAAGGCATAATGTCCCAGCTTCTGGAAACTATAGCATCTGATATTTGACACATCCATCTTGTAAGGAGGTCTCTTATATTTCTTCGGGTTTCCTTCTTCCCTTTTATTTCTCTTCTTCACTTGTGATGCAAGTACTTGGCTTTCCTCATCATCTACCTTTTGTTTCTTGGACATCAATCTAGATTCCTCTTGAGAGCAATCTGTCCATAACTTGTCAAACTTGGGTAACTTCCTTCTTGCACAAATTCCTTGGACAAATGGGTCCTAAGAGAGAGGGAAACCATTTAACGTAGTGGTTACTAGTTCAACATATTCTACTGGATCTCCAATGGCTACTAATTGGTCTTTGATCTGTGATATCCTTGTAAAGAAGTTGGTTATCATCTCTAACTTTTTCATAGTCACATTTATGAGTTGATGTCATAGGATAAGCTTCTCACTGGTGTTCTTTCTTTCATAGAGTCTAGTTAGGGCATCAAACATCTCCTTTGTAGTCTTTAGTTCTGATACATTGGGTATCAAGTGATCCTTGATTGATTCTGTCAAGATCCTCTTGGCCTTGACCTCATTCTTTTTTAACTTTTCCTTTGCTTCTTCATCTTCAAGTTTTGGAAGCATATTCTTGATGTGATCCTATTGGAGTCGCCTTTGTTTTTCAGCCCTTTTTTAAATTTTATATCTTAACGCTTGAAATCGAAAGCTGGTTTTGGTATTTTCCTTTATTTTCCCCAAAATATCAGAAGTCTCATCGCGCAAGCAGCGACGGTTATCATACTCTTAAGGCAATATTTATTTCTTTTTATCGTTTAAACGAATCTCTCTTTTTTTACCTCGGGATGTTACATGTCGGAAGTTATAGATCACATAGTCTACAAGTCCCGGGGGGTGAAACGGTGAAATAGTTTGAAAACGTTTACCTAGATCACTATCGAGAGTAAAGATACTCTAAACCATAGTTAAGCATCATCGGGATTTTCTGTCTCGGCGTTGGCTAGCCCCAAAAGTCTTACCGTCATAACCTCAACAGCCGAAACCGCGAGATTCTTGTTTTAGTAGCCCAGGTTAATGTTAAAGGTAAAAATCTTAACCGCAGTTAAGCTCTGTCGAGAATTCGCAACTTGGCATATGAGCCTCCCGGAAGCTATACCTTTGAAGGCCCGAGTCGCGAAGTCACGATATAAATAAAAACGTAATTAATTAAACACTTAATCCTGGTTATGTTTTTTATTAACCAAAACTAATTATTGCAATCTCGAGTTTTAGAGGTTCAAAGGGTTAAAGTGAAAGATCTCGGTGAGGCGAATGCCGAAAGATTAATTAACATTTAAAAAGTCCTGATTAATCAAGCTAAGCCATCATTTCCAGTGTTTTAATACGAAAATTAATATGCACAGTCTCCAAGGAAATTTTAAACTTTCCTTGCGCCAACTTGCATTACGAACTTTCAAAATCTATGACATTAATTGGAAATGAGGCGAATCGACAGGTAAGGATTTGGTTTTTATTGCTAAATTTATATTTAAGAATGATTTGACCGTTCTGTTCCTAAGGAAGACCTAGTTTTAAATGGTCGAAGGCATGGATCTTTTATTTGTTGTCACAAATTTTATTTTTATTCTACGCAGAGCAAACATTTCTCGAGCGAACTAATTTATGTATCTATACATATTGTTATTGCAGGAGAGATAAAGTAGAATCCCGTGCCATGGCCCCACGAAAAGTGTCTAAAGCCACTGTTGGGGTTTCAGAACAAGGTTCAGATAATGTTTCTGATACTTCACCTCGAAGTGTCGACTCTATCAAGACTTGGTCGTATATTTCTGAGGTTTTACAATCCGAATTGGTAGATGTTTCGGATGATTCCAGTGACAATGAAAAAGATGACCTAATCACCAAATATAAGATCATTGTCCAGGATCAAATGCATAAAGTAGCGGCTAGGCCATGTCTGCTCCGTTACTACGATATGGTCCGGTGGGCATTAGACCATGTAGATATACCAACCAGAACCATCGTCAACGAGCAGAGGGTCACCATTGGAACTTTCAGACCCAAACAATTGCAGGCTATGTACAAGTTGCCAACCGTGTCAGACCTTACATACAATGTTGAATTCTTCAAGAATTTTAAATAGAAAGATTGTGTGCAATACGACAAGAGTATGTCCAGATTAATCAAAGATTGGGTTTCACACCCTGTAAAGTTCAGGGTGGACAGTACTGGTATATATTCAATATCTTCTTTGGAACCACAGTTCAAATATGTGGCTATGATGACCTGCAAATTATATGGGAGAGAGGACACCACACATTTTTTCCTTCATTGGGTGCCTCTAATTCATTCGGTCGCCAAAGGTTGTTCCTTCGACTGGGCTAAACTACTATCCGATAGTTTGACCAGTCGAGTGACAGAGTATCGAGCGCAGAAGGAGAGTGGAAAGATCGCTTCATTCTTTATGTCTGCGTATATCATGGACGCCGTGTGTTTTCTGAGGCCTTTTCTCTTAATGAGTTGGAGCTAGACTCCATTGGAGGTTGAACCCATCCATGTCTACCATTCAAAGTTGTGGGAAGACAAAGCTTCATATTTTGTGTATGAAATCTTTAATTGGGTAATGGTATCGTTGCATGTCACTATCTTCGGCCACCCACCACCCAGGATCTCAGATAGTATCGTGATAAATCTGAGCAGTATAGTCGATTGGTACGTGGAAGCATAATTTTCAAACCTTAGGGTTTTCGACGCTTTTGTTCCTCCAAATGCCTTACCACTATTCATACCCAATAGGTTGTCTTGTCGTGAGGTTGCCAGGAAAACCGTAATCAGTGGCGTAAGCAAGGAACTTAAGGGATATTCTAAGAAGGTATGGCCACCTTTTCCTATTCATTTAAATTCCTATTCTTTGTTAGACTTCAGGCATGCTAAAGCTGAGGCAGCAGCCTTGGAAGACCTGAAATTGGTTCATGTCAAATTCAAGAAACACGATCCACATA
Organism: Picea engelmannii; assembly: GCA_009831015.1. Lineage (NCBI taxonomy): Eukaryota > Viridiplantae > Streptophyta > Pinopsida > Pinales > Pinaceae > Picea > Picea engelmannii. Next base: position 226,645 of record ML807074.1, read on the forward strand.
GGGTCGTAAGTAACCACTTAGCCAATTGCGGGCTTAAAAGGTTTGAGCATGAAAATTCACCCTCGGATGACATTTTCTGAGGAACGAGATCTTATGCCAAGGTTTTGGCTCGGATACAAGCCTTGGCACCTGAAGAAAGGACCAATGTTTTAAAATTCCAAGAACATCGACGGAGTTTTCTTCCCCCAGTATTGCGGGGTAAGAATCCAATAACAGTAGAGGTGCAGCAAAAAGAATCTAATGGCTCAAAAGATTCAGCACCCAGACAAGAAGAACACCAGGACAGGGAAGAGTAAACTAGGAGCCCAAAACCAGAAATGAAAACTCTCGATCTGCTGAAAAAGAAGACTCCAGTTGCCACTGTAGGCAAATCAGCTAAGAAAATCAGAGATCCCATCGCCTCCATTACTCCCTTATAGTCAAATCAAGGGAACATAGACGCAAGGTGGATTTTCAATGAAGAATTGAGACCTATAAGGATGGAAGAGCTCCCTCCAAATGAGTTTTTTTTTTATAAAAAGAGAAAGGATGTGGTAAAAAGAGAATTCCATCAAGAAGAAGGATCAACGGCCAAGACATTTAAGGTGTTGACTGACGGGAAAGATATGAAGAAAGAAGAGTTTGCGACAGAAATAGATGGAACATTAGGGGTGTTTGCTACGGCAAACCAATTTTTAGTAGGGGTTTTGAAAAATCAGCTGAAGCGAAAAAATCGCCTCATCAAAACCTTAGAATCCAAACTAGCCACAGCAGAAGAAGTTGTCAAGGACCAGGCAAACACAAGAATAGAACAAGAAAGAGTGGTCGATAAAAGGGAAATTGAGCTGCTCAAAGCTAAGCTCGAACAAGCAGAGTTGGTAGCTCAGACTAGTCAAATATAGGTAGGCCAGCAAAGAGACTTGATAGGGTAGCTACAGGTTAGATTAGAGTTCGTCGAAAGCCAAGTTATAAATATTGGGATATTCCAGTCCCAGGTTATGGAGATTCGGAGCAGAGTTTTTGCATCCTAGTGAAGTTTACTTGCCAAGGTAGAGACGATTCGGGACAACTGCCTGCTTGTTGATCAAGTATTGGAAAACTTATCTGTCAGAGAGAGAGAAGTTGGAGAAGCTCAGGTCGCATTTCAAGAGGTTGTAATAGCTACAACAAACAGGGAATCGGCAAATAGTTCTGAGTTTTCCATTTCGGAACAGACCTGAGGTAATATTTTGTTGAAAGAATGGGAATGCAGCATATCAGAAGGCAAATTGCAAGCCAAGAAGGTAAGGAAATCCTGTGAAGAGGCTTTCAGTTCTATAGATGGAAATTTGTTAGGCACTGTTAGCAAGAGCAATGCTGAGACACTGAGCCAAATGAATATGGTGAAACTCTCGCTTGATATAAATGAAAAAGAAGAAAGAGATTCGGCTGAAGTCTCACAAGTAACTCAGGTAGCCATAGTTCAAATAGATAAATGGATTATTAAACCAAGTGTGTGATTGTGCACCATCGACACCCTAGACCAACAGATGGAAGAAAGGTTGCCACAATTAGTCAGAGATTATTATATTTGTGGGGCCAATTGTCAAGCGGAACCTTCTAGGTTTATATCTCGGCTGGTGGAGAAATGTGTCACTTGTACCGAGCATGCGAAGGGGCAGGCTTCTGGTACTAAATAAAGACAGAGATAAAGAAATGAAACGATTGATCTCCTTCTTCTTGTAACTGAAAATCCTGGAACGATTGAGATTCCATCATATGTAAATCTGTATAAATATACAATAGAAGGAAGGAACAAGGGCTGGACCTTTTTGGGTCGATTGTAATAGAGATTTTCCCCCTCGAGAGTTAATACAAAGAAAATCTGAAGATTCTCGATTCCGTCACGACTGTGTTATGAGTTTGTTTCCTTATATTTCATATTTAATTTCATTTCATATATGTATCTGATGAATGTTTTTCTATAACTTAGTACAACCTCTACTATAGTGAATTAATTTTAAGTTTTCTATATTGTTTACCAATTATCCTCTGTACCGGCTATCAGAAGGTATAAGACCAGTAAACACTTTAGATTTCTATACATATTTTATGCTTCATCAGGTTATTTCTTTATCTTTTTCTTCTTATGTTTATGAGTGAGATTCTCCCTTGATAGGAGCCTTACATGATAGACAGCTTGATGTTTTTCTTACACCTCATACACACTTATTAAAATATAACTTAGTTACAGGAAAAGGCCTTTTGTTAGCACCCTGTTTTCACTATCGGAGCTATAAACTCTCCTTTATACGACCGAAATCGAGATAGCATCTAAAAATTTCTTTGAGATTTTCTTATCATTATGTTCCTCTATGATTTTCCCTGTGACAAGACAGCCTAATATTGAACCTGGACTATCATATCAAACACATATTGCCTTGAATCTTTTTTATAATATTCTTAAAACAGCCACTACCCGGGTAGAACTTGAACGTTCGTGGGCAGTGATTGAAAGGGACGTGAACATCCAGGAACAGTTGGAAGCTAGACAACAACCTAGAAATCAGCCCTAGCTTCCCTTGTCGAAGGTTGACATTTCTTCCTTCTCTACCCCTTACTCACTTTTGGATGCCTAGACACTGTACTCCTAAGCCTTAAGTACAGACTTTGGAACAACAGATCCAATAATTCATTTTCTTCTATAATGAGTTGCATTCTATGCTCCATTCAATTTATCCTCAAATCTCATATTGGTTGACATTTTCTTTGGTAGAAACCCAACCCTAGTACTGAAAAAACATCGATTTTTCAAACTTCACCAAAATGTAGGCTGAGGGTTTCAGGGGGTGCGCTGGGTTAGGGTGCACTGCTCTGTGAAGGAATTATTTCCAACATCCTTAGGATAGTGTTCAACAAGCTTGACAAAGTATTGCAGTTGCAAGGTGTTGCAAGGTGTCACTGTAGTGATCTTCCTTCCAGTGGTCAAATTGTTCTGAAGGTAACCAACTCTGATACCATGTTGGATTTTTCCTTATTTACAGAGCATTAGTGTTACTAGTGTTCTTTTACTTCATTACCATTAACCTATATATCATGTATTGAGTAATAGCAACATAAACAAGAGATAGAAAAGAACACAAGAGATTTATCCTGGGAAAAACCCAACAACCTTTCTTAGATAGATTATGTTCACAAAGAAAGTCCAATCAGATAAACCCTAGCACAAGTGCTAGCTTAACCAAAAATACTACAGCATCAGCACCATACAAAGGTAGCGCACCTCCTCAAGGAGTAGCGCATAAGAGAGAGATACCAAAAGACTGAGCAATAATAAATTGTGCAGTTGCAACTACTGCGTCACCTCCTCCAAACTTGTGCCTTGCTTTTGTGTAGCTGGGAGAGTGTGAGTGAGTGAACAAATGAGCTAAGGTGCCTCCTTATTTATAGTCTTCTTGTCATTATAGCTCGGCCAAATTATTTTCTAGGAAGGTGTCTTTTCATTATTACTTTATATTCTTCTGGGCTGACTTCTCTTCTAGGGTATTTCAATATCTCTTCAATGGATCTCTTGCTTTTGGAATCTTCTCCACATCTATGAAAGGTCATCTAGGAGGGAAACATCCTCCCGCGGCTACCAAAACATCAATAGCCTCAACCATAGTGACTTAATCAACCTATGCTTAATACAACTAGACTACGCCTCTTCACTTAAATTATGCCCATAACTTCTCTTTAAGCTATAGTAAGTTAGATGCACAACTAAAACTAGCACAACCTAGTTCACCCAATAATAGGCACACCTCCAATCATATCCTTAAAACATCCCAACAATACTTATACTTATCCAACACAAAGCAAATAAAGGAACATGACATCCATCCAAGTAAAGAAACCACAATACACAAGTATAGGTAGTACCCAAGGCAGATGCCTTAACTTTATTTACATGAATAATTTTACAATGTATAATAGAGGAGCACAACCAACTACATGTAACTCATTTACATTCTACAATTACACAAGGCACAATTTCCTGCAAGAACAAGAACAATAAATCCAACCCATGAAGCAACCATGGGCTTGCCTCCTACAAGTTCTATAGTCTTCTTCTTCTCACTCAACTAGTGAAATTCACCTTATTGTGCTTGTAAAACGCCCTCTCTAAACCCTGAATACATGTAATAAATCATGACTTTTGATTTCCATGCAACGGCATGTGAATATTTTAAATGTATTATTGTTTAAATGTAAATTCCAAAACTGACTATGGAGTGAAGCCTTAAAGTACAAGCCATGATATCACTAGCGGAATGAGAGGATTCCCTAATAAACTAAAGGACATAAAGCTTTATACATATTACTCCCCTTAGCCCTGATTTCAAAACAAATCAGTTGATGAGGGAGGTTGGTATTTGAACAACCAACCACCCCAATGAATGGAAGTATGGAGGGATGTCAGAAGGGACAGGAAGCAATCATCTAGAGGAAAGTAGGAAATATCACCAAGGGTCCCCAAGATTGACCAACGAGTTGACTTATGACAGAAGAAACAAAAGTACAGGTTGATAACCTTCCTAAGTCATGCATGTGGTTGGGATATGCACGGGGAGAGAACTGGAGGAGGGTCGGGCCTATTTTGAGGGGAGATGCTCAAAGGAATGCACAGGGAGAGAATTGGAGGAGGGTCGGGCCTATTTTGAGGGGAGATGCTCAAAGGAATGCACAGGGAGAGAACTGGAGGAGGTTCAGGCCTATTGGGAAGGGATTTTCTGAAAGGAATGCACAAGTGTGTGCATTAGAAGGATCAGAGAACCCTTAGAAGGGTTTCGGGATGTAGCATAGAAGACTCAAAACCTGACCTGAGTTAAGAGGGTCGCGAGATTGATATTGGGAAGGAATATGTTAAACCTTGAAGAGGCCTAGGCTAGGTGGGAGTAAGGAAAAATCTCTACCAAGATTAGAGTGAAGGAGAGTGACCTTCAAATCTTGTTGAGAACCTAAGGGAGATTCCCTAGTGGTATCATGGCTTGGCTCGTGGGTGGTCATAATTGTAAGAGTGAATGAATCTGAGCCTATGGTTGGGTGGAAAGGCGAACACCCACAGTCAGTTGTGTTGAGGAAAAGGTATGGAACACCTTACTCAATCATTTTCATATCTTTCATGGCTAGGAAAAGATAGTTGGGAATGTCACCTGGGGTTTATAGACTCAAAACATTCACTCAATCCGCAAGTATTAATTACAAGGATTAAGGTTGGTTTTATGATTTGTATATGTTGCGATGTAAAAATAAAATTTATACAATGCTACAAGAATGTATCCATCTTTTACAATAAAGTAAACATGGAAACCAAAAGCGAAAGGAAGAACCAAGTCATTAAAACACATGTATGAGACAGAACAATAATCTGAATTTATTTCATTCTAAGATACAATAAGTATATTTATCTTTACAAACCCCTGCGAGGGTATGGACCAAAGTCATATTTAGAGGTCTCCAATGGGCACCATACAAAAAGACTCTGACAATAAAATAAAACTGAAATTAATGATCTGGATCAGCTTGCCACAAAATGTTTCCATTTGACTCTACAAGATATTCTTTATCAGCGATGAAAAGTAATTCACAAACAAACAAGAATACACAGACTATCTAGGATGAATCAAACACCTTTAAAACAAGTTGTTGAAATGTATGATTCAGTTTAGAATTTTGTTGCCTTCAATAAGACCCTGTTGTCAACAAGAGGATTAGGCTTTCAAGTAAACTCATAAATGAATGAAAACTGAAACTATCGCATTTAACTAAAGAGCCAACCTTAGTCGTGTCTTTCTCCTTCTATTCACCCTTGTCTCTTCTTCTCATTGAACCTTTATTCTTTCTCAATAAGTTGAGGTAGTTCAACTACTTTCTTTAGTTAAGTCAAATTAACTTAACTAATTAGTTTAGGGAGAAATAATTAATAATAATATATAAATAAGGGTTTGATTAATAATAACTAAATAGGTGGAACCCCTTGTGACTCTCGTCATTCTTTTGCCAATCATTAATTATAAAATAAAAAAATTATTATTTGGATCATATAACACCCTTGTAGCTCCCATTGATATCATTTAAATACAATATTTAAATATCAACAAAATTTAAGGACATATCCCAAAAAAACAATATATCCATTTTATCCACAAAAATATCCAAAATAAATCTTCTTGTCAAAATATGTTGAAAAATATTAAACATTGTCTTCATCACTGAATATCATTAAAAAACTTTAAAATCCATATTTGATGCTTTGCGAGACATATTTCCTCTTCTCATTGTTGTCTTCAACTAAATTTTCTTGAGTGGTCCTTGGTTGGTTAGACCCTTGGGATTGTATTTCATTGATCACATGGTAGAAGTCATCTTTGAGGTGGAGGCATGAAGACACAGACTTAGAATACTATGTGGATGGACTGGAAGGGGAAACTGTTGCTTTTCCTTTGTCTTGCACGGGTTGCGGGATATCATTTTTTAACCTTTTGTTGGCGTGTGAGGATTGTACTGGCGAAACAGCAAGCGTAATTTGAACATTGGAAGTAATTGGTGGTGGTAAAGGTAAGGACACAGTGGGCCATCCACGGTGGTGGGAGATAGGCTGGTGTACAATTTCCTGCCAACTGTCATTAGCAGGGACTTCGGGCTGCAATGACACATGTGGAGGAACGGGAATGCCAGGAAAATTCTGAGGAGGATGAAATGGGGGTCTATCAGGTCGAGGATGCAATATACCATGGCCAACCAAATTAAAAAACACATCTTGAAACTGTAAATTCTAACCTTGTACAATATCTGCTGCAAACATATATTCAGTAAAAGAACAGAAAAGATACAATGAAAAATACAAACATTACACAGATATTGTTCCCCTGGAAACCCAAACCGGGAAAACCAGCATATTCTATATTTATTCATATGTGTTACATTGTTTACAATACAATATACATATAGGATCCAGCGCCATCCAAAACCCTAATCCAATGACCTGGATTAGTCCACAACCCTAATTCCTTAACCGGAAATAGAAAACCATCGGCAAAAACCATGTACCGAAAAACCACCTAAATATGTGACACGTTTCTTGAGGCATGTGACATGTTTCCCAAGGACCATGACACTACTACTCATACAAGGAATATAACACATACCCAACAGAAACATTTGGTTCAACTCTTGTGGATCAACATCAAAATGAATAGAAAATCGAGGCCTTATATGGCCTCCCTGCCAGTTACCTTTGCCTCTATTATTTCGACCATTATTGCACCTACTGAAAAAAATCATCCTATAGAAATAATTAATCAGTCATGAAATTCTTAATAACCCATACATGAGACTCTACTTATGTAAATCAAGAGTTGGCTCTATAATTTACTACAAGACACATGCAATCCATCCATCAAAATGTCATCTATTAATTGCCACATGAACATGGAATTGATAGGGTCAATGGGAGTATGGAGGGTTTGTATTTAGCGTAAAATGATATCATGCAGGGGGAAAATTCACAAATATTGTTCAGGAAATCAATAAAATAATCAAATTGTGTATACAACCAGCTCCCAAAATACCAATCACTTAACTTACGCATCATCTTTTCTTTTCCACACAGGCTTTTCTTTAAAAATGAGTAACAATGGAACATGGAGTGAAAAATGCAATTGGGATAATGAGGGAAGTCTATTTTGCATAAAATGGTATAATGGAAAGGACTCCCATGGATAATGTTCTATTAATAGATAAATCAATTTCATTTCCAACATCAAAATTTAAACTTTTTCACTGTTTCAAAATTGAATTTCAACACTCTGTTTCCAAAATTCCAGAAATAATATTTCACTTCCAGGCTATTCATTTGCATCTAGGCTTTGCATTTCATAGGAATCATTTCATACCCCTTTTCTCAATAAACATTCAACAATAGTAACATATCTTGCATGCAACGGGGCCGAGGAGTGAGCAACATCGTAACAATCATCAAAATAAACACAGCCAACAGTCGAGGAATGGACAGAATGTGATTCCATGATATCAACACCATTACATTAAAATTACTACAGGGTTCCATGAAGTGGCCACAAAAGGGATCCCTTCATATAACATAATTCAAAATTGAAACTTCAATTAACAACGCTCCTAAAATCCTTTTCATTCTCGATCACAAAACTTATTCAACACATATATAATTTACCCACATAAGTATTCCTTTCATACAAAATATAACACACAGTATGTTGTATCCCTTAAAAAATGTTTTGCAATGCTCTCATCACCCCAATATCTCCACAGAACAAACTCTATTATCAGACAAATGAGTAGGGTTAACATTCTTCTCATTTTGCATAGAAAATAATCAATCAAACCTGTGACCAAAGGGAGATCAAACAGTGCCTTTCCTTAATTTTGGGTTGGCCATATTTTACGATAATTTCCAATGCACAGGGTTTAGTATGCAATAGTGGACAGTAAGGTGGTAGAAGCAAGCGAGCTAACAAACATAGGGTTTGTCTAGAAGGAGCATGGAAGGTTTAATCATTCACAAAAAGCCACATTAATACTCACAAAGCAGTGACCAAGGCGTGGGCACAATAGCCACAAAAACCAACCACTAAAATGACAGGCAGAGTGTCCATATAACCCACAGGTAAGGAGCAGTGATATGCTCTTGTTAAACAGGGAAGAAACCAAAACAAGAAACTAGAGGCAAGATAGGCTCGGGAGTTTCCCAACATTATTCTTTTCCATAACAAAAATGTGAACAGGCTATACACAGCAAAAGACACCGTGCCTCTTTTCAATGCCATGGTTCAAATACAACCACCATAGGAAGCCAAAACCTTGCAAATAACCAATACACGGTTTGAATTCATTCATATAACAACTTTGGAAATGCACAGACCATGAGCAAACAAGAGCCAACTATTGAGTTAAAGACCAAAATAAATGTTCATGGATGGAAAAGTAAGAAAACCCCATACCTGTGTAAAATTTCTAAGGAGAAAAGACCAACCTGTATACTTCCTTCACGACCGAGCAAAGTGGAGCAGCAGCAACCAACAAGATCAAATGCAAAATGACTAGGGTGACGGGATCAAGGTGAGTTAGAGTGATGTGCATTTACTACACGTTGCTTCTACATTCATGTTTTCATTCATGGCTAGTACGAGCAGGCCCACTATACACCTTATCAACCATTAACATCCAAATCAACTTAATACAAGCCGAATATACCATAGTTTTCCAATGTTCCTATTTTGAAAATGCACCAACCCTTGCCATTATTCCCATTTCACATGTAATACATCTTTGCTAGTGGTAATTAAATCGCAACCCGACTTACAATGCAACACTTGTAGCAAGGGTCGAGGTGATGACCCAACTAAACCATGCACCATATAAAATATAAAAATTAAAACTGGAGTGTAGATTCATCATCCATTCAAAGGCAACATAGTCACATTTTGTGAGAGATCATTTAGAAAACATTGTTTCTTGTTTAGTCACCTTGCCCATTTCGTCCTGTAATAATTATTTTGACAGTGGTTTAAAGAAAATAAATTGTAGAGTTTGTGTCGCAATCCAAGGCATAAACACTTGAAATGTAAGTGTCACTTCTCGGTCATAGTCACATAAGTCACACAAGGGGTCCCACCTATTAGTATATTATTAAATATAATTAAATAATAAGTTGTTGCAACCATTTGCAAGAAGGTACCCTATGTTGTGTTTTTGAGCGTCAACAAACTGGCGACTCCACAGGGAAATATGTCTCCAATAGATTAAGAACTCAGAATGTCTAGTTTCACAAATCGGTGAACATAGATCAAAGAATTACTGACTAGAATGATTAGGCAACATGGGGGGAAAAGATGGCTTAAGTGAAATAATGATCCGGGACTTTGGGAATAACTCATGAAAACTATTACATATGAGGGGGTTTGGTCCTCTATGCATAACATTCGATCGGTCATAGTAAAAGTGTTTCTTTGTTTTAAGGAGAAATTTTTTGATATGCTCTTTTGAATCTCAGGATGGAGGGAAGAAAGGGATAGCAGAAAATAGGGAAGAAAAACAAGTCATCTATCTAATAGCAGTACTGGAAGAAAAAAGCAATTTCAGCGATGTCTAAAAGGAGGACATTGTGATAGTTGTGTAAACTTTATTGTTATTGAACAACAATACTTACATAATGGAATTGTTGTGGAAAAATTGATCCAAAACCTATTTTTGATAAACATAAAACAACAGAAAATGAAACAGCATAAATTGAACAATCAGTTAAACAAAGAAAAATAAAACATAGAAACGGAAAGCTATATACAACAGTGATTTCCACATGGCATTTATCAATCAATTTGGTTCCACGTGATGTTTCAAGTGGGAACCATTTGTACTATAGGAAAACAATCGCTCTTCCAAATCTCTTAAAAGATAAGAGTTTGTGCCTAGGAAAAAAACGATCTTGAAAGGACCTAGCCATAATTTCTGAAACTTTGAATGTCTTCATCTGTTAGCATGGACTAAGTCCCAAAGAAAGACTTTCTCATTACTTTGAATTTGACAGCTTTTGTGCATTTGTTATAATATTTCTTCACAGATTGTTGTCCTCTCTCTATGTTTTCCAAGGAAAACGTTCTTTGTTCTTCAAGGCTAATAGTGCATTTATCCTTTCAAGGACATTGGAAGAACTTAATTCTTCAATCTGTAGCATTAGTCATAGAGAATAAATTTCCAGCTCAGTAGGTAGAATGGCTTCTTGACCATAAACAAGATGAAAGGGAGTGAAACCTGTGCTTACCTTGGTGGTAGTGCGATCTGCCCAAAGGGCGTAAGTTAGGAGGGTGTGCCATTGACAAGGCTTATCTTCAATGAGCCTCTTTATGATCTTAACCATATTTTTGTTAGTATACTCAGCTTGCCCATTTCCTTGAGGGTAATAAGTTGAGGAAGTGAAATGTTTGACCCCCAATTTAGCAAAAAATTGAGTCAATTTAGCAAAAATGAAAGCAAGACCATTGTCTGTAATAATCTCTAAAGGAATTCCAAATCTAGAGAAGATATTAGTTTCCACGAAAGAAATTACATGTTCATCTTGTGAGTGTCTAAGAGGGACAACTTCAATACACTTAGTGAAATAATCAATGGTTGTCAAAATGAAAACCTTCCCTGGGGAAGACGGAGGGTTGATAGGACCAACAAAGTCTAGGCCCCATTTAGAAAAAGGAAAATCAGGGAGAACAGGTTGCAAAGGCATAGCATAAATACAATCTTTCCCACCGAATATTTGGCACTTGTCACAAGATTTTGTGAATTTATAAGAATATCAAAAAATTGAAGGCCAATAATAACCATTTCTGATGATTTAAAAGTAGTAGCATTGGCAGAAAAGTGGCTACCAACGTGCATAACAGAATCTGAAGATCCATGAGTTTCATGTAACAATTTTTGTGCTTCCTCATTATTCACACATCAAAGTAATATACCATCAGCAAACCTCATGAACAAAAAGTATCCTAAAATAATATACCTAGAAGATTCAAGACGGAGCCTTCTCCCTTGATGAGGATCTAAGTCATCTAGGCATTTTTGATATTGCAAGTAATACACCAGATTTTTATACTAGGGGTGTTCATCAATAGAAAGGGTTTTACTCTCAATATAAAACAGTGTTGACAGAGGATTATCTTGATCGTCAATTTCTTCACTTGCTTCATCATGTTGAGCTAAGTGAAGGGATAAGTCTCGTCCCTTAATTGTTTTCGAAGTCATGATGGTTAAATCATGCTCTTGGATTGTGGCAAGCCAATGTGCAAGCCTCCCTGAAAAATAGTTTGTGAAAGAAAAAACTTGACAGCACAAAAAGGGACTTTTATCTATGTGTGTTTGCCTAGGATAAAGTGGAAAATTTTCTCTAAAGATTTAACAAGAGCAAAGGCATGTTTCTCAATATAAGAGTACTTGAATTCGTCGTCTGATAAACTTTGGCTCATTTAAGCTATAGGTTTTTCATTATTCTGGTCATCACATTGTAAGAGAATAGCAGAAACTGCTTCCTCAAAGTCCATTTTCGCCAGAACCGATGCGAAACTAATTGCCCTCTTAATCCTTACGAAATTGTTTTCGACGTCATCTGTCCAAGAAAAAGAGCGATCTTGCTTTAGAAGATTATGAATTGGTTTAACCATTAAGGAAAAATCAGGAACAAACCTACAAACGAAGTTGATAATGCCCATAAAGGCTTGAACCTCCTTTTTTGAAGTGGGGGTAGGAAGGTTCAAAATAGCAGCAATCCTTTCAGGATCTATGCTTATTCCTGAATCAGAAACAATATGTCCAAGGAGATTTCCCTTGGTGACGCCAAAAATAGATTTAGAAGGATTTAAAGAAATGTTGAATTTTCTGCATCGCATGAGAACTTTTCTAAGATAACCAAAGTGATCCAATCGATTTTTTGAATGGACAGTAAAATCATCAAGATAAACCTGGATAATATTATCGATCATGTCGTCAAAATCTATTTGCATAGCTCTCATGAAGTTGGCACCTGCATTAGATAAGCCAAAATGCATGTGTTCATAAGCAAATGTGCCCCAACGTGTAGTAAAGTTGGTTTTGTATCTATCAGTCCTTTTTACCTTTATTTGATTATATCCAAAGAAACCATCAAGTAAGGACATCATTTGTGACCCTGCGACCTGTTGCAAAATCATTTCCATATTAGGGAGAGGAAAATGATATATTACACTAGCTCTATTCAATGCATGAAAATCAACACATAATCGAATCTAACCAGTTGTTTTCCTAACATGAACCAAATTTGAAACCCACTTAGAATACTTAATTGGAAAGATTATACCAGCTTTCAAAAGTTTTTCCAACCCCTTTCTAATAGTAGCTTCAAGTGTGGGGTTAATGGGTCTTTGTTTTTGCCTCATTGTTTTTATCCCTTCCTTGATAGGAATGGCATGTTGTATGAGAGCAGGATCAAAACCTTGAAGATCCTTGTATGACCATGCAAAAACATTTTGAAATTCACGTAGTAGTTCAGTGAATTTCGCCTTTTCCTCATCGGAACATTGGGCACCTAGTTTAACCATCTTTGGAGATTCGGAGGTCCCAAGGTTCAAGAAAATGGTATCACCCACTTTCCTTTTTGACTCCTCTTCCTTACGTGTTTCTTTATTGCTCACATCACTTGATGAAAATGAACTTTCAAGAGGAGTCAAGCCTTTTGGAAATTTGTCATCTTCCATAGATATGATTTCCTTAGGCTTAAACAGTTCATTTTGTATGAAAGCATAGATGCCTTCATCATTAGGGAAAACCTGCCATGATTCTACATTATCTGGAATGTGAGGACGATATAAATATTGAAAAGTACAATCATTCCTTTGAGGTAGAAGTTGTCGAGTAGGGGATGTCGCAAATACAGTTAACCTATCAACCATTGAATTAAGTTCTCTCTTAACATGAGTGATTTTAAATGATAATAGGTTCGAGATAAGCACCCAAAAATCTTGGGTATAGTGTTTCATCAACTTATTGCTAGGAGAATAGATTTTATGCACAAGGTTCACAACAAGTTCAGAATCACCAAAAACTATAAGGTGGCCACAACTAAGGTTATAGAAATTTCAATGCCTAGTAGTAAGGCTTCAAACTCAGTGACATTGTTTGTGCAAGAAAACTCTAAGCTATAAGAAAAGTTGTGGATTGTACCTATAGGTGAGTACAATATAATGTCAGCTCCATTACCTTCGTTTGAGCATGAGCCATCGAAATTCATGTGCCACATACCGTCTTCTAGATCAATTTTTCTAAAGTTGTGTCACCCTCATCAGTAAATACAGAGTACACCCCTAAGTCCTCCTCAAGATAATTTACATTCGGTTGAGGAATACTCTCTATGTATGGTGGAATTCTTCCTTCTCTTAGGACTATGATATTTTTTCCATTCTGTGGAATGGATAAGTGTGTTCCATCAAGCGAAAGATATCCACCTATTAGGGCTTGCCAGTCTCTTCCTAAGATGATTGAATGGTTTCTTACTGGCATGTCGATTACCTAGATGCTAAGGGTTGTCCTTATTTCAAGATGTGCACACAGAAGTAAAGTTACGTCTTTGATTTCACCTATTGTTGACTGTTGCAGACTGTTATAGGAGAGAATGCTTCTAGAATTTTCATTAGTACATGATAATCCTATCTCTTCCATGATGATTTTTGATGTTATGCTTGGGCCCGAACCACCATCAATTAGGCAACAATGGGCTATATTATCCATGATTTTTACATAAATGAAAAATGGAGAGTTTTTTACAAGGTGTCTAAAATTATTTACGCCTATCTTATTTACAGTGGAATCCTCTTCTTTCGTTTCTTCACAAAGATTGGCTATGGTGGAATCTTTTCCTTCCATAAAATTCTTGAGACACTTTTGTTGTTCAAGGACGGAAACCATGTCCAAAAGAGTAGCATCGGCCTTGATATTATCCAATTGGCTAAGGATGTTATACTTGGAAGAGGGAAGAAGGGAAGGAAATCCTTGACTCTCAAGAATTTTGACAGTTTGCGCATTAGTACCTTGTGAGGATGAGGCTAGAGTGGAAGAAGCATGAGGAGGATCGTATTTTCCTTTAGGATCATAAGATTTGTTCCTAGTATTTATAATCATAACATCTTCCGGTTATACCCAATCTAGAACAACAATAGTGGTTTCAGGCTTCTTGCCAAATATTTTGTCTCTGACACTCTTCTTAACTCCACAAGTACTCTTTTCATGATTTTATTCACAGAAGTTACACAAACTGTGAGACATAATGGTTTTGGGCTGAAAATTGTTCTAATTTGTATTCCTAAAAGGCATTGAGGAAGAATAAGATGCCCTGGGAATAAGTGAGGGAAAATCCCCCTTTCATTCATAGGCTATCATTCGGTTGTTCATATCTTGTACAAGTTGTAGGAGGGCATACATATTTGTTTGTTTGACTGAGTCTCCTTTAGGGAGACATGTTCTTTCAAGTTGCTCTTCATACTCCAGGAAAGTGTGGAGAGCGGAGCCAAGATTTTAAATAGTCTTTTCTTCGAGCCTATGATGATAAGGAGAAGGAAGCACATTATATTAATGCATGAAAGCAGCTTGATTTTTGGGGCAAATTAGTTCAGGGATTTGATTGTACAATTTGGTGAAGCGGAGTTTAAAGGACTTAATAGTCTCACCATCTTTGTAAGAAATATTTTTATATTCCTTTAACTGTTTGGTCGGTCTCTTGGATTGTCCATAAGTGGACTTGAACCAATAAACCAACTCTTCCCAAGTGGAAAGGATCTTTGAAGGGAGATCAAAGAAATCAGTTGATGCTTTCCCTTCAAGAGAGTTGACAAATAAGCACATGCATGTATCATTATCGTTAGCCCCGATATTACGACAAGCAATAGAAAATGTCGCCAGGTGTTTGTTTGTAGAAAAAGTATTATTCCTTGAGAAATTAGGAAGATGTTCCTTGAACTTAGGTAACGGACGAGTAGCAGGTGCTAGATTCAAGGTAGAATATATGTGCCATGGGGTGGTCGTGGCATCTTCCTCAAACTGAAAAAGCATGTACTTCTTTATAAATTTAGCAAGATTGGTAGCCAATTGTATAGGAACTTGATGACTATATAGACTACCAATTACCGATGAGGCCGAAGGTTGGGATGATGAAGCACCTCCAACACCACTAGCACCACCCGCAGATGCCATTTTGAAAGTGATGGGCAAGGGATAAAAGGGTGAGCTGGCAGAGTCAGACAAAGTCCTCCTTAGAGTGATTTCTTGGGTGAAAAAAATGGCTTTCCTCCTTCCTATTTCACTCATAGGAGTAGCTTCAGGGGACAATCCTCTTCTTCTTCTAGAAATGCGATAATTTGATGACATGAAAATGAAGACCAAAGACTTAGGAAAAGGGAGGTTACTATTGATTTATAGGCTGCCTTTTCCTAGCTTCCCAGCGTTCATGAATACTTATATATTTTTCAACTACTTCCCAAGAGCGTTCAAGCTCGGCCCGGGTACTACCAGTTTCTAGAATGGTATTGAATAAAGTCAAGGCACTACTAGTTTGGTCTTTAAGACCGTTTTCAATATTAGGCTACCTTGTAGAAGGTATTTTCATGAGAAAAATCAGTCAAAGAGTATTCAAAAAAAAATAGAAAGATTCAAAGATAATCGTGAATACAATAAACCAGAGAGATATGGCAGATCTCCCCAATATGTTCATCGAATAAATGTTGAGGAAAAGGTATGGAAAACCTTACTTAATCATTTTCAAATCTTGCCTATCTAGGACAAGATAGTTGAGAATGTCACCCGGGGTTTATAGCCTCAAAACATTCACTCAATCCGCAAGTATTAATTACAAGGGTTAAGGCTGGTTTTATGAGTTGTATATGTTGCAATGTAAAAATAAAATTTATACAAATCTACAAGAATGTATGTAGCCTTTACAATAAAGTAAACATGGAAACCGAAAGCGAAAGGAAGAACAAAGTCATTAAAACACATGTATGAGACAGAACAATAATCTGAATTTATTTCATTCATAGATACAATAAGTATATTTCTCTTTACAAACCCCTGCGAGGGTATGGACCAAAGTCATATTTAGAGGTCTCTGATGGGAACCATACAAAAAGACTCTGACAATAAAATAAAACTGAAATTAATGATCTAGATCAGCTTGCCACAAAATGTTTCCATTTGACTCTGCAAGATATTATTGATCACCAATGAAAATTAATTCACAAATAGACAAGAATACACAAACTATCAAGGATGAATCAAACACATTTAAAAAAAGTTGTTGAAATGTATGATTCAGTTTTGAATCTTGTTGTCTTCAATAAAACCATGTTGTCAACAAGAGGATTAGGCTTTCAAGTAAACTTACAAATGAATGAAAACTGAAACTATCTCATTTAACTAAAGAACCAACCTTAGTCTTGTCTTTCTCTTTCTATTCCCCCTTGTCTCCTCTTCTCATTGAACCTTTATTCTTTCTCAATAAGTTGAGGTAGTTCAACTACTTTCTTTAGTTAAGTCAAATTAACTTAACTAATTAGTTTGGGGAGAAATAATTAATAATAATATATATATAAGGGTCTAATTAATAATAACTAAATAGGTGGGACCCCTTGTGACTCCCATCATTCTTTTTCCAATCATAAAATATAAAATACAAAATTTTATCATTTGGATCATATAACACCCTTGTAGCTCCCATTGATATCATTTAAATCGAATATTTAAATATCAGCAAAATTTAAGGGCATATCCCAAAAAAACAATATATCCATTTTATCCACAAAAATATCCAAAATAAAGTTTGTTGTCCAAAATATGTTGAAAAATATTAAACATTATCTTCATCACTGAATATCATAAAAAAAAATTAAAATCCATATTTGTTGCTTTGCGAGGCATATTTCCTCTTCTTATTGTTGTCTCCAACTGACTTTTCTTGAGTGGCCCTTGGTTGGTTAGACCCTTGGAGTTGTATTTTGTTGATCACATGGGAGCAGTCATCTTTGAGGTGGAGGCGTGAAGACACAGACTTAGAAGACTCTATGGATGGACTGGAGGGGGAAACCGTTGCTTTTCCTTTTCTTGCACAGGTTGCGGGATATCAGTTTTTAACCTTTTTCTAGCGTGAGAGGATTGTACTGGCGAAACAACAGGAGCAATTTGAACATTGGGATTAATTGGTGGTGGTAAAGGTAAGGACACGGCGTGCCATCCACGGTGGTGGGAGACAAGCTGGTGGACAATTTCTTGCCAACCGTCATTAGCAGGGACTTCGGGTTGTAATGACACAAGTGGAGGAATGGGAATGCCAGGAAAATTTTGAGAAGAATGAAATGGGGGTCTATCAAGTCGGGGATGCAAGATACCATGGCCAACCAAATTAAAAAACCCAGCTTGAAACAGTTGGTTCAACTCTTGTGGATCAGCATCGAAATGAATAGAAAATTGAGGCCTTCTATGGCCTCGCTGCCAATTACCTCTACCTCTATTATTTCGGCCATTACTGCCCCTACTGGAAAAACTCATCCTGTAGCAATAATTAATCGGTCATGAAATTCTTCATAACCCATACATGAGACTCTGATTACATAAATCAAGTGTTGGCTCTATATTTTAGTACAAGACACATGCAATCCATCCATCAAAATGCCATTTATTAATTGCCACATGAACAAGGAATTGATAGGGCCAATGGGAGTATGGAGGGTTTGTATTTAGCGTGAAATGATATCATGGAGGGGGGAATTCATGAATATTGTTCATGCAATCAATAAAACAATCAAACTGTGTATACAACCAACTCCCAAAATACCAATCATTGCTTAAGTTACACATCATATTTTATTTTCCACACAGACTTTTCTTTAAAAATGAGTAACAATAGAATAGGGAGTGAAAAATGAAATTGGGATAATGAGGGGTGTATTTTGAGTAAAATGGTAGAATGGAAAGGACTCCCATGGATATTGTTCTATTAATATATCAATCAATGTCATTTCCAGAATCAAAATTTAAACTTTTTCATTGTTTCAAAATTGAATTTCAAC